>JABFOX010001995.1:0-12024 GCA_022817665.1 Axea sp. ZL-2020 | reverse complement strand
ATTTTGAAAAGCCTGATCCGCATTACACATACATAATAAAATTTCGTTAATAATAATGTTTAAATATATAACATGATTACACTAAATATACGTAAATGGTAAAACATTTTATAATAACTTTCTGGATGATCATCTAATTTTTATATCAAAGAAAATGCATAGATTAATAATTGTTTTAGTATCATTTAATGTTTACAATAATAAAAAAAAAACGTTTTGCAAACGTCATGATAGTGTTTAATCAGTTTAAAGAAAAAATAATTGTAAATTGTAACACTATTTAATTTAACATTTCTATAACGTTAAATATTTTAAAATTTCATGGTATTTCTATATTATTTTCAAAATTAAAAATAGTAATCGTTATGAATTTATTTATTATTTAGTCATTAAAATTATAATTATATATATAATTATAAATAAGCAAACAAATTAAAACTTACAATTTAAAAATCAGAATCGTTTTTAAATTAAAGCATCATCAGTAAAATATACTAATTTCTTTTTCTCAATTGTTTATTAAATTAATATATTTGTGACATGTTTCATTAACTACTGTAAGTAAATTATGTGTAAAAATAATCTTTATAATTTATCATGAACAATAAAAAATCGTGTACAAAATAAAAAAAAGTTATACAGTCTGCCTACTAAAAGCGTGTATGGTACAACTTATAGTCGATACTGTAATACGCTAGTTCTTTTCAGTTCTAGAGTAAATATTACTTTCCTTTTGAATGTTGTTTAGTTATAAAGAACTTAGAATTCAAAACTTTGTTCAAAATACATGTTTGTTAAATGAGTGCTGCATACGCTTCGAGCTTCGAAGCAGTTTTCCTTACTTCACATCTTAAAGAACCAACAATACCCTTAAATGTCGCCACAAAAAATATGAATAAATAAAAAGCATTCATTTCTAAGAGGGTTAGTGTTATTCCGAGTCAAAAAGGGTTGATGATTTACCAGAACGTGGCACTAAAACTAAATTTATAAAACACAATATTAAAAAAACTGTGGATATTTTTAGATTTCAACCGACTCTTTCTCTTTGTCAAGGGCTGGCAATATTATCGAAAAAATCGTGCATATGTCATTAGAAACTGTACGAAAGTATTTCCAACACCATGATTTAAAATGTCACAGTACTGTGCAGAAACAGTTGCTTTCCAAAAAAACACATTGTTTCGCGACGCAGTTGGACAAAAGAAAATTCAACTCGCGATTTGAGCAATGTAATCTTTACATATGAATCTTCCTTTTGGACAGGATCTGTCATGCAGTGATCCTAGTCTACCTTTACAACTAGACCCCTTGAGCGGACCGTTACACACGCTGTAAAATGAAACATTTAGGGCTACTTCTCTGTACATAGTTTTCGCAAACATTTTTTTATTTAATGAAAATTTAATTAGTGAAAGAATGCTAAGAATATATCAGAAGTGTATTTGATACCCTTTTTCCAATATTTGTATACAAGCAAATATGAAGTTTGGATTTCTTAAATATATAATGACCCCAAATGTCACAGTAAAGTCTGTAAAAGTTGGAAAATAAAAAATGGTACTGAAACACTTAAAATAGGCTCAAAAATTGGTAGAAATTATATCCCGAAGATAACTGGAAATAGATACCAGTGGTGACTGGACTTAATATTAAAGTAAAAACGTTTTATCTTATATCATGTTCAATATGACTTCATTCTTACTAATAATTACATTTTTCATACTATTATGTCATATACGCTCTTCCTAGACAGACAGTAATTTATATACTTTGTGTATCAAAAACTATCAATGGTTTTATCACAATTAAAAATTCAGCATATTTTCAGTTTTGAATTCTCCTATAGAAATTAAACTTTTATTTTTATTTAGGTAATTCAGTTGATAAATTGCGTTCATTTAAATTTTAATATGAAGAATTCCAAAGATAGACAAATTTTATGACAGAATTAAAAACCCTCGGCCTTAAGATTACATTTCAAAATAATTTTAAAATTCACGACTTTAAGACAAGCTTTTATGAAAGGTTAAATTTCACTAGAATGAAATACTAAATTTAATTAAACGTATTCTTTGATGAAACAAAGAAAAATGTTTAAATTGTCTTTATTTCAGATTGATTATCTTCAGAAAAATTCTACCTTATGAGTTTAAATATTGTAAAGTACTATAATAATATCATTATGATTATTATTATTTTTGATGATGCTGATTATTCTTAAAATTGTTAGATTCGTTTATACGATGTAGTCGTATAAACATCCGTGATGCCGAACGCTCTGGTCGACAAAAATCGGCAGTTATTCTCGCAAAAAAAAATAAAAAAAAAGACCACAAAATTGTTTTGGAAGACTATAAAGTGAAGTTGTGTGAGATAGCTGACACATCAAAAATATCAGATTAACAATTTTACAGGAAAATTTGAGCATGCCTAAATTAATTTCGAAGTAGGTGCCGCATTTGCTCACACCGAACCAAAAACAACAACACATTGAAGATTTAGAACGCTGTTTGGACCTTTTCAGGTGGAGTGAAAAAGATTTCTTGTATCGGTATGTGACAATGGATGAGATATAGATCCACTACTACACACTTGAATCAAAAAGACCATCAGCTGTATGAATAGTAGCTCGTGAAAGTTGTCTAAAACAATAAAAAACTGAAAAGTCAGTTAACAAGATTTTGACATTAGCATTTTGAGAAGGGTAAAACTATAAATAGTGAATATTACGTGGCATTATTGGATGGATTGAATGTAGAAATCAAGAAAAAACGGCCTTACATGCAAAAGATAAAAGTGCTATTTCACCACGTCAATAACCCGTGTCACATGTCGATGAAAACGATGGTTAAATTGAATAAATTACACTTCGAACTGCTTCTCCACCCACCTTGTTCTCAAGATCTGGCTCCCAGTGACTACTCACTTTTTGCGAATCTCAAAAAGACAATCGAGGAAAAGAAATGTAGCTCAAATAAAGAAGTGATTATCGAAAATGGGGCCTATATTGAGAACAAAGCCAAATCATTCTACAAAAACGACATCGAAAAGTTAAAAGAGCATTGAAGGAGAGTATTTTGATGAATAAAGTCGAATTTCTAGAAAAATGCTGTTTTTATTAGACCGGAGACTTATTGAGAGATGTGTTACTTCCACTGAATTTTTATTTGCAGATATTTTAAATGATAGAAATCACTGATATTTGTTGTGATGTATTCAGGTTATCATCATTTCTATAGTTTATGATATATTGTTTATTTAAAGATATTTAGATTTTGCTTAGATTATTTATGCTGAGCTACTTTAATTTATGGTAATAATAAATCACATATCACTGATATTGAACTTATCACAATAGAATAACTTGAAGGTTTCGTTGATGCCAAAGAACTTATTCATACAAATTATATAAATTGTGTATAAACATTCATAACCTATGACAAAAAAATGATTATTCACAATCTACACACATGAATATGTTAATCCAGTTTTTCCTACGATAGTTATATATACGATTTTTATTTATTTACACTTATTATTGAAAGTATATATTTATATGTTTTAAATTTATATACGAGTTTTATACGCATCCTTAACATTTCACAGTAGATAATTTGTTCCAAATTTTAAAATTCGGTACAATTAGAATCGTAATTTGATGAATTTATTCATCTGATTATTAAATTACGAAAAAATGTTTTAATCGTTAAAATGTTGACTATTACATCTGAGCTTCTAATTCACACAATGCATAATTCGTTTTAGAATTCACCGCTGTACTGATAAATTGTTAAAATTGACCTGAATTCTAACTCACATTTCAACTTGGATTCTAACTTGAAATCTGATTTGACCATTGAAATTTGTGCGTTTTGTTTTCATACTCGTACATTTTTCACTGGACAACTATTTTATTCAGACCCATAAAAGTATTCCCCATAAAATTGTAATTTTTTAACACACATAAATACATTTGTTTATCCAATAGCATTTATATTCTCTTGTACAATTATTCCGATGAAATATTTACACATTACAACTACCTGTTTTTAAACTTTACGTGTTTCAAGAGAGCAATATATACACAGTATTTTACCATTAATTTAAAAAAATACACATCAGATTATTTATTTACTACAGAATAATTTAAAAATAAACAACCATTTATACATTTAATACAAATAATAAACGCACCACAGGTAAAATTTGAAGAGTAAAGCATTGAGGTTCTTCAATTGATTCTTTATAAAATAAGTAATAACTACATATATTTAAATAATCACCATTAAAAAATTTAAATAATGGTAATTTGGATTTGACGTTAAAATGTTTTCTTCATTCTTTACTTAATTTTATAATTTTATTCAATTAATGAGAAGTAGGATTATTATAATTAAAAAAGGTCCGAAATTGTACACACGTATTAAAAAAATAAAACAAGTGGAAAATAATTTATACAATAAATTAATTTCAGAAATGATATGAAACAAATGGGATATTATTATTAAACAAACAATGATATCAATAGGAACACCTCTTTTGTTATGATTAAAAAAGCAGAATGAAAAAATTAGGTTTTGTTTGCAACTACTCGTCTCTAAACTTTCAAAATGAATAAATTAATTCATAAATGTTGAATAACTTACGAGTGCTGTGTTGTCAGTAATAGTTGATGGAGTACGTTGACTTGTAGTGAAAATAAAAAACGTAGGATCGTGAAGAACTGATCGGAATGGAATTTGATTAGAACTTGGCCGTTGCGTTGAAAGATTGATCATAGTTCTTTCTTCTATGTTGTTCAGTGCTATGTGTTTCACGGTCGATTCGAACGTTGCGTAGGTGGGTTCTGTGACGCTGGAATTGACTCGTATATCTGACTCTTGTGAGCCATTGTCATTATCAGTCTTCGGGGGTTTCAGCGTGTACATCTTGGCCCCGAACCTACGAAATCGAATCGACCGAGCCATCGTCAATGTCTCGACACTTGTTACACTATTCCCGTTCTTGGCCCAAGTCGTTGTTTCGTTATTTTCTGAGCTTCGATTGAACGAGTTGCCAGACAATAAACTCGAAGCCGTTGGCGTGCCATTTCGCGCATCGAAATCCAGCCACATCGTGTCCGGTGTTATTTTTGCTAGGCCCTTGGACGTTTTTGTTACTGTAACAATAGCAGACGTGGACATTTTTTAAAATCATTTTTTAATATTAACAGTTCATCAAAAGTTTTTCTTGCTTTTTAAATATATTTTATATTTGCCGTTCAATAAAATTTATTGAAGTTGAGAATAATCGTGCAAAATATTACGGTATGTGAAAAATTCATGAATGTATTGATTAAAATATATTAAAGTAAAATATATGGGGCATGTATTACAAACTAAAACAACATTAAATAAGCATTATTACATTTTGTGAACGCTTTCATGAATTTTTTCAACGAATAACAAAACCATAAATGTAGCCATAAATTTTTTTTGAATAAATGGACAAATTTTACTTTGTTTCAATGCTACAAGATGCAAAAATATTGTATGTATATTAAATTAATCAGAATAAATATTAGAAATGTAGAAATAACAAAGTTTGTGTTTAAAATTATATTTCATTATATAATCATAAATTAACTAATTAGTACTGAATCAATAGATGTAGAGTTAAAAACTTGAAAATTTAGGTGTTTTATTTTTGATAAGTAATAATATATTTGTATAATTCTTACTAGTACAATTTATCTCTAAACGATTTGTTCATATTTATAATAGTACGTATTTTATTTATTATGCAAATAATAAATAAATTACAATGTAAACAAACATCCTACATGAACAATTATGTTTAGAACATTTACTGAAGTAATTTTAAATTATCAGTGATACAATCTCCATTTAGGTAATTATTATTACGTGTAGATAAACGTATTATGTAAATCATTTTTGTATTAAAATAATGGACTCGTGAGAAAATTTACTATTAATAAACTTGTCTAATTTATACCCATAAATATAAACATGAAAATAATTGTGCAAACTTAAATAAAATTATTATAAAAATGATATAAAAATGATTTCATTAAATTGACTTATTGTCGTATATTGTATTATTAAAAAAATTTTTAATTATACAGAAAATATTAACGAAAAGAAACAAATATTCATTAAACATATTATTTAGATATTTCTATAATTTACACCGTAAAGGTTAACAGATCTTAATTTGTAATTCAAAACAATTAATGAATGATACAAGGACTAACAAAATGAAAATAATTTTTTTTAAACATTAATAAATAACTTTACAAATATTTTGTAAGAAAAAAAGAAAGAAATATATTCATCAAATGTAAGAAATATATTTCATAAATTATCTGCAATATTCTGAAAAATATATTTCTCAAATTTTAACCCAACATTTCACGAATTTTAAAAATTAATAATATAATATAAATATAATCATATAAATGATTTTTATGAAAAATATGGTAAATTTGAAAATGTAAATTTTCAAAGTGCACACATTTTATTCAACGAAGTACAGCATCCCTGACAACCAACAGATGCATATAATTTGTATAATGTTGGCTATCACGAATTTTGTCGAAACACCGAAATTTTTTCTCCTTAATCTCCCACACTTCTTGTAGAAATGTAATTAAGTATTATGGAACTCGGCATTAAAAATACTACGTGATATCATTACTCAATTACGTGTAGTTCTTATTAAATTGTTTCATGTCTTAATGCATAAAAATCTATTTATTTAAAACAAAATGTATAAAATTGAAATATTTCTAAAGTAAACAAATGTAATCACCCACAAATTTGTTAAACTTTTTTACAAGATTTATTTAAGGCCGGATGTTTGCGGAATAATTTCACTAAAAAATTCGAATTGAGTATAAAAATTAATAGCTATACTTAAAATATTGTTCGTGGTTAATAATCTAATTAATTATGTAAGCTGTAATTTCGCAATATGTTTATGATATGCACGTCAACCATTAAATTTGATTTATTGAACTGATCCTTTAGGCGATTTTTTAAATATACACATCAATAAAATTATATAAATTTAACGGCATCTCGATTTAAACAATATTTGAACATATATTAAATTTTATTCAAAAATTTGAAATATAATCGGTAAGAATTAATAAATTCTTCCATTTAACCAAATCATTTACATTTAGAGAGATATAAAATTATCTCCGATATTTATTATGTTTAAAGAATTGTAAGAATAAACCTTACCAATAACAATTCCTTCCTATTCAATTTATTTATTAATTTATGAATAGATTTATCATTTTTTAGATTTATTATTTTACGTTGTGTTAACAGAATCTACTAATAATTGGTGGTATATATAATGTTTTATTATTTTCTATAAACTGTACAACACGAACATTCATCTATTGTTAGTTTATTAATGACTAGTTTAGAACATAAATAAATTTAGTAATAATACTTTAGATTTGAAATTTGCAATATTTTATATCAGCTGAAATAAAATGAAATTGCTAATTAAAATATTTTAATAAAATGATGTTTACTCTTGTATAATAAATAGCTGCATACACTTCATTATTATCAGATTTTGAAATTAATACTTTGAAATATACACATTAACAAAATAGAGAATCTAATTTGACATTTTTCAAATGACTCCTCTCGTTGAGACATTATATAAATGCACTCGCACAAATAAGTTTTCTATTAATTTTTGTTGTTTTTCACAAAATTATCAACTTTTAAATAATTGAGAAATTAATGCAAATTATTTAATTAAGTACAAGTTTCATCCATTAAATAAATGTTAATAAAATATTTAAGAAAATTTCATTATATTTTAATGGAGAACAAAATTCATTATATAATTATTTTATCTATACGCATATCGTTTGTGTGATTTATTGTAAAATCTATTTGCTGTAAAGGTGTATTATATTTATAAATAAAACATATGTGCTAAATTCGGGATAAAATGTGTGTGGAGATTAAGTATATGTATAGAATAAATGGTATATGCTTTATTTTTTAATATATATTGATATATTCTTAATGGTTTTGGAAAAAAAGGAATTGTGGTTTTTACGCATGTATCGAATGTGAAATTTTATTACAAATCCTCACAAGAATTTTTTTTAATATTATATATAATCATTAAATTAATTATAATTAGTAATATTATTCTATAATATTTTTATTTTTATAATAAAATTAGAATTAATATATAATTAATTATTATACAATTATAATTTATAAGATGAATTAGTTAAACATTTCAGAAAACAAATATATAGTAATGTCAAATATTTTATATAACTGAGTTCAAAAGTAATATATTTTGAAAAGGTAGAATGAATTCAAATTATTGAGTAAATATTATTAATTGAAATAAAAACCTCATAAGCTCTTGTACATAACTTTTTATTAGTTTTGACATAATAGTTTACAATTATTGTAGAGTATATGTTTAGATTTCTTATTTTTACTTATAAACAGAATGATAAAATGTAGTTCATAGAAATCTATTGCAAAAATAGAATAAAATATAAAGTACACAATTACAAAAAAGTAGTTTGTGTTATTTTAAAACAAAAAAAATTGTGATTTTATTAAAAATAGTTAACAATATATAAATTAATGTATATGTTTTATATGCATTGTGCACACTTAAATATTATGTAAATGTTTTATTAAAACACTTATTTTTCATATGAATTACAGATATTTGATTTTTCTCTTAAAATAACAGAGAAAATCTGTGTTACATTTTCGTCTTTAATCGTGTTTCCAATGACAGTGAATGTTAAATATATTTAATTGAATATAACTATATTTCTATGCTACGTCATCAAACAAATAATATTAAAAACAATTATATTAATTTTACGAAAAAGTTATAGTATATATATATTTATACATACAAAGTTTATATTTATTAATGAATTTTATATTATCTTATATCTATTAATCCTAGAAAAATACATTATCTTAAATGAAATAAACGTAAAATAAGTGAGTTAAACAATAACCAATAATACAAATATCGATATTAGTACTATATCCGACCGAATATAGAATATAAAAATAATATATATATTATTTATTGTTTTTACTATCACAAAAGTATAAGTACATGGAGTAAAATAAAATAATCAGTTTATAAACATCCTCGGCATTATAATCTCTAATTCTATCTTTTAGGTAATTTATTAAACAAATAAATATTACTTAATTACAAACATTCAATTAATGTTTCATTTAACAAAATGTTTAAACATCGGTTTAGTACCGAAAATGTATACGGACACAAATAATTTCACACATTATCATTGTGGGTCATTGAAGGTTTAATTTTAATCGTTATCTATGTAATTTTAATTGTGTCAGCGGTTTTTCTTCGCCATAAAAAATTCGCAGTTTCAGGACTGTGTAAATTGTGGAACAAAACGATTGGCAACGTTTAAGCATGGATATGCCGCAAAACTACTGCAAATTGAAAGCTTTAAATTCCATGGGCACAATTCAGTTACCGTTTTCGCCCGCTCCCTGTTTCGTTTCCTCACATTTCCCTTTACCCCGATCGTTAAACCCACAGTACCCTCGCGCTTCACTCCCCTCTTTTCTCGCTTCCGTTCTTTTCACTACTGAGTAATAAATCGAATTTCAAACGGTTGACATACTATGAATTGAATTCACAAATGAAATTTTGAGGAGTGGGAGTATGTGCGCGTTCATGTAGACAATTCAGTGACACTGAAATGTACATTCTCATAAAGAATCGCGTTTTCCTCATTATGTACTTTGCATTGTATTTTCCCAAGCTTTTTATTAGATTTGTCAGTGTTTGTGTAATTAGTTAAGTCAATTCCTGTGGTGTATTGCGTTACAATTTAAATGAGTGAAGAACACATTTAATTAAAAAATATAATACGTATTCTGGACAAATTAACAAAGCTATTTATGTGAAATACCAATCATTAATTGATGTGCTATGAAGTATTTAAATAATATTGCTCAATTATTATTTATTTTAAAAATATAACTTTTCAGAATTAATTTGAAACATAAATTGGAGACATGATTTTATCGATAGATAATATTATCTTATCGATAAGAATTTGAATTTCGATATTTGTCTGACAATTAATTATAACAAGTAATTTACTTTCTAATAACATTCGTACAAGTTTAGTTACATAAACCTATTAATTTCAAATGTTCTATTTATTCATATCTTTTATTACTTATTTTAGTTTAGAATTAAAAATACTATATATTCAGAAATATAATGACTATAATGTAGACCATGTGATTAAAGCAACATAACTCGTGAAAAATCCATATGTAGTTATATTGTTATATTATACAGTTGAAATTATTGATTCAAATAAAGCATTAATAGTGACTTATCTCGTAAGAGATACTGCTGTATAATTTTCCTTACTCAAGTGCTGTCAATACGCCAAAATATAATCTCTGTTCAAGAATAATATTTCAGATTCGAATATAAAATACTTTACTAGAATCTTCTATAATTATAGATTAATCGTAGTTTTTAGATATAGTATTCAGATAATAACTTAAAAATATTAAATTGTTTGATAGAAATATATTGATTTAAACAATGTAAATTGTTAAAAAAAATTGTCAATATTATATGCAATTTTAATACAACAGTATTTTCTTTGATACAATGTCAGTAAAGAAAAGTAGCAGAATGTATTATTATACACAGTGATTTCTAAATTTATGTACGTCAAATTAATTATAAATTTTCAGAGAACAAATGTATGTAAAAATAAAATATAATATAAAATATCACACAATGATAAAGGAAGCAGGTTTTGTTATTGTAACACAAAAATCATGTTTTTATTAAAAATAGAATAACTAATGGCACACAAAATTTATGAAACAAACTTTATATTATAAATTTGATACAATAATAATGTATAAATGTGCAAGTCTACTGTTATACAAAAGTATATGCAATTAAAAATAATTTACTAGCAAACAAAATAAGGATTTATAAATTATATTATTGCAATATGAAATATATTGATCATAAAGAAATTTTGTAACATAACTAAATTACTTATTAATTATTTTGTAAAATTTCTCTTTCATATTATTTTATACAGTTTTGTGTATTGAGTAGATCTACTGCATTATTTTTAAATATGGCATTATGCGAAATTTTCTGTCAGATCCCAAAATTTAAATTATATCTAGAAATCGAATATAATTGTTTGGGGATTACATTATTCTATGTAACGCGCTTAAATTATTTCAAGAGAAGATTATAAATCACCCGTGTATGTAAATCGTAAAGATCAAATAGTTCGAATAGGTAAAAAAGCGTCCAAGTCTCCAGAGAGATTTTCTTGCAGTATTATTTCTCAACGGTCGAAAAACAGAGCTGTCCGGTTCTTTCTTTTTATTTATATTTGTGCACCGAATTTTGTATTCGATATTCATTTTAAGAAGCCACTAAACACATGTTTTTAGTTGGTGGAACTAAATAAATAGTTTATGTAGCCGTAAATTTAAAATAAAAAAACATAAAATGAACTATTACAGAAACAATACAACCAAGATGTTCGGAAAAACTTTGGCGACAAAACTGTGCTATGCAATGCAATACATAATGCTCTCAAATAACGAACTTTTCATGATTATTGTAGGTTAATCTAACCTTAATACAAAATTTTCCAAATTAAGTTATTGTCAAACTTAATATTAAATTATAAATTTATATTTCATATTTAGTCAAATTCCTGTATGCTTAAGTATTCCAAAATATTCATGTATTATAATTAATGTAAAGTTTCATGTAGTTCTATTCACATAATTTCAATGGTTCGTTCCCGAAATATACCATTAAATTAAAATTATAATAGTATCTATGAAAACAGAGGATAACAATTGTATTTGGTCATGTTATATGTATACAATTTTATGACGAACTAATACGTATCATATTCCAGTATACTTTTATTTAATCAGTATATCCATT
>JABFOX010001994.1:0-12027 GCA_022817665.1 Axea sp. ZL-2020 | reverse complement strand
AATTTTTTTTTTTCGATTTTGAAAATACAAACATCATTCGGAACGTGAACTCTCAAGAAGCACTCGAGAGTACTTTTCACGTCCGTCGAGTGGACGTCACCTACGCGTAGGGTTCTTAACGCAATATACGTGGCTACTTTGTTGGCTTCAAATTTGTACACGATGCCGAAAGCGTTTCGTTTTTTCAACGCCGTACTTTATGGTAAACTCTTGCTATCTTTTTCGTTTTGTAACATATATGAATCAGGTGTAAAGATGTCGCACTTTCCAGTACGTCCCTTTCCTACCTAAACGAACCGACTCATCACACTCTCTTTTTGGAAGATGCATCTCTGCCTATTTATATTGCACACTTATTTCCATGAGTTTGCAAGTTCATCACTGATTGAATTTTCTAAAAATATATTTTCACAGTATTGCCGCTTCACAATACGAATTGCAAAGTCGCTTCGACTCTGAATTCTGCTTTAATTTTGAGTGATTCAAGAGAATTCTTTGTGACACTCTTTAAAAAAGTTTCAATCGGTTATTCGAATGTTGAACCAATCGGCCCAAGATTTTGATTTCATCCATCCCATTTCTCTCGCACATATTTGAAGCTTTATATTCAACGCTTCATTTGGAATGAAACAACTACTGCCGGAAATATGCTTGTAACTCCATAGATATCATCACGATACCTATAAAGGATAACGCACGCGTTGTCAAAAACATAAGATTCTGCTCTGAGGCATCAATGATACCAAGCTTATGGAAAGCTACGATATCTTACAACTGCGCTCTATTTCATATATTTCCGACCAGTCTCACAGTGGAAAATGGGAGTTGGTATCAGTTGCGAATAGAACTTCCTTCTCCCTCAAGAATGAATCACGTCCACAAAATGTCTAAGACACTTGGTCCCTTGTTTCATCAGTTTCGCTACACTGGAAGTACATCAAAACAAGGCATAAGAAGTAATCGAGTACCAGCAATTGCATACAAAAAAAGTATGATTTTGTAAACTGAGAAATTTTGATATCAGTTATGACTCCACACGGCAATTGATAAACATGGTTGTTCTGACCATGTTTTTGCATTGAAAAACTCGTTCAGACTTACTCGCAAATATCTGGTTTGATTAGTTTTGACTAACTTCACCCATCACTATAATAGATCAGGCCGCGTCTAAAGAAAGAGAGACCTTAGACCAAAGCTTAGTATTCTTTGCGAAATTCCGAACTTGTTTATCGGGATCCTTAAGAATAGGACTGAACCTAATACGTTCAGCATTAACCAGCTCACGAACGTTTTCATCGACGCGTGTTAACTTAACAACAGATATCAACAATGGATAACAACTCTAGCTAAGAAAACTATGGTCCTGAATACAGGTCGTGTACAGGACTATAGCTCGCTTACCTCCAGACAGCTTTTTCCTTTAGCTAATACATTGTTACTAACAATAATAATAATAATATTTATCAGTACTTTGTTTAATATGATATTCTTATATAAAATAAGATTTAAAATCTTATTTCAATATAAAATTTACCCACCAAATCAAATGAATTATAAATTAATTTCGTAATTGCATATGGTTATAAAATAAAAATGAATTATATTTTAAAAATATACGTTGTCAGTTTTATATTTAATATTATGTAAAAATCCACTTCAAATTACAGTGAAATTTTTTATATACCACTGATGTATTTTTTTGTAAAAAGTTATGATAACAGACAAATAACGAATGACTTGACAAATTTAAATAGTATAAGTAAGAAATGTTTGAAAAGTACAATATAACATCAAAATTGTAAAAGTTTCAAAGTTCATTTAAAATAAAAATTAAAACAAATTATTTGCAATTGAATGATATTTATAAAGCAGATGAAACGGGTGTATATTAGAAGTCTTTGATGAAAGACGTTAGATTAACATTTAAAAAAAGAAGCCTGTTGCAGAAAAGAATGTAAAAACCAAGTTTACATATTTTTTGCATGTATAAACAGTAAGCTTTTTGTTTTTATAATCAAGAAATGTGCTAAATCGAGATGTTTTACAAGAATATAAATATTATCTGTTACCTATTAAAATCTAAGATAAGATTATTTATGTAGAAATATTTTTACAGTCACATAAATAATATTAATTAATGATGTTGCAGAAATTCTTCCCTTATGTACGCAAAACATTTGATTTATTCACACTTTTACGGTCATTGTATTTAAATTTATACATATATAATGTAATTATAACAAATCCTACAAAAGTAATTTATAATCATGAAATGCAAAGATTAACGATAACAAAATTAATCATTCTTTCATCGATAACTTTATTCAATTCAAACGTACCAATATGAAATTAGCTTATTGATACATTCTGTTTATGAGGCTATTATCAGTATACACGTGTTTATAATTGTAAATGTAGAATATAACAATGAATTTAGATAGTTTAAAGACATTTTATGCGACAAAATTTCAAATATTAAAACACCAAAGAGACATCAATTTTCAATTCTTACTATTCCGTCCTTCGTCACAAAGTAATACTGCAATCGTAAATTTCAATTCACTACATGCAAGTCTCGTGTTATACCAGTGTGATGGCATAAATTAATAGTTAATTACATTAACATTACAAAATAACTTTAAATGTAAATTTTTGAAGTAATACTTTACACAATTTGTGATGAGCAGTTCGTAACAAAAACTAACTCATCCATTCGTTATCTTGTCAACATTCAATGCATTCGTAATATTTAGGAAATAATGGACCAGTATCATCAGTCATCTAAATGATAACGGAGAGATAGAATCGATAACGTTAATAACGGAAAACTACCTAATTAAAATTGATAAGATGAAGCAGTACGCAAAAGTTCAGTATATAACGGGAAATTCCAAGGATTAAATCTACTACATTTATTCTTTCGAATATTCACCAGAAAATATAAAACTTCATTTATTAATAAGATAAGATTTTGAATTACTGAAGATAATTTTAACTTACTAGTATAATTTTACAAATATTCATAAGAGCCTCTAAATATTCACAAGTTATAATCTTCCATAAAATTATCTAATATTTTTTGACCATTTCAATTTACTCGTTTATATCTATTTGTCATCTTTTATTAAAACAAAACAACTTTTACGTCATTTTGTTTAAAATAGTTTAAACAAAAAACAAAATTTGGTTAAACTTCTAAATTGATGAATATTTTTATAATAAAGTAATTAAATATTAATTTTATGTTTTATATTTAATTTGATTGATTTTTATAATTAATATATAATAATATTTTTTATTTCATTATTATATATTTAACTTTGCAATAAGTTCACAATACTCAATATTAATTCCAAAATATTAATATTAAATATAAATAAAAATGTTTGATACTTTAAATATCAGTACCTTGAAGTAATGAAAATACTAATTAATTTTTTATCGCCAGACGTCATATATGTAAAAAAAAAGTTAAATATAGCATTAGTATTTCAATATCTTGTATAAACAAGCTTTGATTTGTACTTGATAACAGGTACAAATTAAAATATTAAGCAGATAAAAAATAATCAGAATATTATAATTAATAAATAAATATGTTAACGGAAAATACTTGAAATAAAACAATTTCAATTAAAAAATAGTTACTTCTTAAGTGAGTTATTTTGATACTTCTAGCGTACATTAATTTTGTAGATAAATGTAAATGTAAAACCACTTAATATTATAGCGAGTACCAATTTAAAATCTACTGCATACTAATGCACGGTATATGTATATATGCTAATGAATATAATATATTCTGTCGTCTCTTTAACAGTTCAATTTTTTCCGCAATTTCACAAAAAAATGTTATATAAAAATTGACTCGATTTTTACTAAACAATATTACTGCAACTTATTATCAAGAAACAATACAAAATAAATTTTCTTTTGAAATGTACTGTATAAAATTATTATACGCAATTATTTTATTAATATTAATATTAATATTAGAAAAGAGCAGTAATTTTCTACAAATCAGTCACAGACATCGATACAAAATTTAAACATCGAGATAAAAATCGATAAATATGTATGAATTTATAAACAACAATTTTAAGACAAATTGTTAATATTAATAAGAGTCTAAAATGATATTTTTTGGTGTAAAAACATGAATTAAATTCAGTAAAATCTCGATTTATTGAATTATATCGAGTTAGAATTTTTAGCGATATTTAATTAAATATTTTATCAACATTTTAAAATGAGCTTTTTGACAGTTTTATTTTTTGTGCAGTTCATTATTTAAATAAGAAGGATAATAACTGTGATTATAATATCCATAATTTGTTAAAAAAAGATTGATTGATTTTGTATCTGAATTACTTTAATGCAGTAGGTCGCGAAGCATCCAAATCATTCAGTTATAACCATAGCTATTGTATTGAGGTATGTAATCAGATTCTATACATTAGAATTTGTGTTATTGTTTTGAGGTATGTAATCACATTATATGTATTAGAATATGCTGTTTTGTGAATATGTAATATTAAATTTTTATTTTCTAATTATTATTATTTTAAATTGTTTGATTACAAATGATACTAAGGTTTTGATTACCTATTTGTTTATTAATGAAGTGTTTTAATAGTATAATTATGCTCTTTATATAACATGTTCACAAAAATAACTTGAAAACAGTTGAATTTATATTAAAAAATAATTACTCCGATGTTTATATTGAAATTTTTGTTACATTATATTGTATGTTTTATATCATATATATAATATATATATTAAAAAATAAAAAGTAATTAAAGAAATATCTTATTAATACTCACACAATAAAAGAAAAATGTAATTAAATTTATACAATCGGATTATATACTTTAATACTGTAACACAAATTTATTTCATACCATCGATTTCAAACGTTCACATTACGGAGTTTACAATAATTCTTTATTAGTTTATATTTTAATAATTTGGCAATAATCAATAGAAGTTTTGATTATAATATGACATTTGATATTAAGACTACTGAAAATTTTACACAACTTATGATAAATTAATGGTGTATCTTAACTAATTTATTGAGTTATTTGATAAATATTAACAAAATAATGCACTCTCGTGATTAAATATAATTTTCTTTCAACGTTATATTTATGTATATGTCGATCACTTAAGAAGTACCAAAAAATTTAGGTCGAAACGTAATGAGAGAACTATAATGCATTGACTAAAATAATATGTAATATGGGAAGAGTTTTAATTTTGAATATTTAATTAAAAATCAATGAAAGGTATACTTTTAATACATGCTAGACAGAAAAGATAATTTATACTACGGATGAGAAGATAGCCAATCAATAATAATATTTCAAAATTTAAACATCACAATCTATTAGTATAAAATAATTGAACTGTAAAACAATATTTTGTTGTCGGATTAGATTTTATGATTAACCTATAATTTTAGTATTTTTTATAAATATGAAAAATGAGAGAAGTGATTATTATTTATAAAAATATCTGTTTAACAAGTTAAACGAGGTTTTCAAATTGACTGAATTATTATAATTATTATAATATAGCATATTAATTCAATATATTATAATAATATATTTCATTATTATGCCATCAACTAAGCGTCTTTATATATTTTAACCAATACTATTTTGTTAGCGTTTTAAAACAATATATTAAAATACATTTATTGTAAGAATAATGAAGAATAAGTATTTTTTTTTGTTTTATTTTGTTTGACGAATTATTTCACTGGATATCGGTCACTATCTTCCAATTTAGCAAGAATCCCTTGATGGAGTAAATCGCTACCCGGTTTATTGTATTTCGCCTATCCAGGTCATTTTTGTTCGCACCTCTTCAGCCAAGCTTTTATTTTCGGATACTTGTCCAGAGATATAAGAACCTATTATATGTATATAAATGTTTAATATTATTAAAACTATTGTCAATTACTTAAACAAAATACACATACACAGACTAAAAATATAAATAATGTATAATAAATATTATGAATGTTCGTGATTATTAAAATTCACAAAATATTAATTATAAAAATTATATAATTAAGAAGCTTAAAAAAATTGAAATTAATTACAAAATATACTCTTAAATACCGAGCATATTTTCATTATTCTATGACATTCATTGACGTAAATCGTATTTTTATTGTTTTTCGTTATTTTTTTCTCCTATTTTATTATTGAGAATTTAAATATAAAGATATTTGATCAATACATTATTAACATAATAAATATGTTTTATTTTCATAGCTAATTTTCATATTAAGTTCTTTTAATTTTCTCTTAATCTATTTTCTATTTTACGTGATCAAACAACCATTTCACTTTTATAAATTAAAAGAGGTTAGTTTTGTCAAAAAATTGGCAAAAAGTGTAATAATACACGTGAATAGCGCAATACAATTGTAACTGCTAAAAGAATGAGTCTTCGAAATTATAATAAATTAAAAATTGCAAATCATGTTTCTTATATACTGATTTTATGACAAAAAATATATATGACGAATCATTGCAATGTTTATTTGTAGACAATTTTTTAACAAGACCCGTGAATTTTTTTAAAATAATAATTTTTTAAGAAACGTTTTTTTAGAAAATATTTCTCGTCATGTAAAACATTTACTACAATGTGCGAATAAAAATTATTAATTATATATATATATATATTATTCTTATAATGATAGTAGTAATTTTCTAACAAAAAAAAAAAATAAAATTTCATAAAGCAATACAATAGTAAGTAAAAATTAAAGCAATACAATATTTAGTAAATAATTAAAACAAAAAAATTTTTGAAGTCGAATTTTACATTCAATATTTGATGTTATTAATGGTATAAATAGCAATGCATTTTTAAATTCTGTGACTCGCATTCAAATCTGACGTGCAATTTTCTGCTACACTTTTTTAGCGCAACTGAAGGCTTTATATAATGCATTTGATTAATGCGTATGTACACATCATATGTAAAACTAATATTGTCATATGCTAAAGAACAATTGCTATTTTTAAATAATTCTCTCAAAGATATGATTATTAACAATTCTTAGTTTATCGTTTAAATTATAATTAGTTTTTAATATATTACCACAATAGATGACACGGTAGAAACGCAACTAATATCAGCCAAAGTGTAATGGTCACCAGTTAGCCAATCGCCGCTTTTCAAAAAATTTTCCAAAATATCAAATCCATTTTTAATTATTTGGAGATGCTCATTCGGGATTTTCTTTTGGTGGTCCATGAATATAGGTTTCTTAAAAATAATTAATTTATGAAAATTACAATTGATTTTTTATGAATTTTAATGAATTTTAGTACTTAATTTTATTTATTGCATTTTAAATGTATAGTTTAAATATTCAAAAAAGCATAATAAGATTCAAATAATTTTGTTGTACATGTACAATAACATTTAAATTTGTGTTATAAAAAATTCTAATTAATCAAACTTTTTAATTAATTAAATTGGAGTTCATTTATATTTCTCTAAAATAAGTACATTTGAGAACAAAATTTATTGCTGATACAATATTCTTAATATTTAATTAACTACAATAATACTCAATAAAATATAATTTTTGTCTTTGAAAATGTATAACATTTATTAACACACAGATTTGCATAGAATATCTGCCACATATAATATAAATAACATTCTACTACATATAATGTTACAAGTAACATAAGATTTTGTAAATACACTTCATACAAGACTGAATATCTCTTCTTACATTAGTTATGATATAACAATGTACAAAAGGAATTTTAATGTTTGAACTATAATTAATTTTTTATTAATAAATTTATTACTTGAAATAGAAAATACAATAAAAATATATACGAAGAGCATGTATTAAAATTAAATTTCAAATCCCAAGTAACAGTTTATGAGATTTATATATTAAATTTGTTCTTAAATCTCATTTCTTATTTAATCAATTTCAAAACTTATAAATATATTTTTTAAGTATTTTCCAAATAATGAATTTAAAAAATGTTAACACAGCTGTAAACTTTATCTCGTACAAAAAGTTTCACTTACGAAAAAACGATAGCTTTTATGTAAAACTTCTTTACATTTTTTTAATGAAAATTTGAGATCGTAAGTAATTTTATTCCATATAAGCATCGTTATTAATTCATTACAATGTTTCTTCATAGACACGTAATTTTTCATTTATATGAAAGATTATAGCAAAGACTTATTTATTAAATTGTATATGTTAAATACAATAATGAAAGATATTGCAGACTTGCAATAAATGATTGACATTTAACTTTAAATGTAATATTTCTACACTGAAGTATTTCATATTTTTTTTAATTGTATAAATGTATAAAATGTTTAAATATAACAAAATTTGCATTAAAGATATACAGTATATAAAAAACTGACACTATATAAGCCAAAACAATTATTCGAAATTAAGTAAAAATAAAAAAAATCGAAAATAAAACATTCTTAAAATATATATATTGATTATTCTGAAAAAGATAATTTCAAGCAAATATGTTGGTTAAACAATATGTAACAACAATAAACTTTTGAAAACAAGCCTTTTAAATATCGTAAAGGAATTTTTGTCGTAAAAGTATGAAAAACATAATATTTTAAAGTTTTAGACGGTTGAAATTACAAGAAGTAGCATAAAATTAATATAAATTACAGTAAAAATTTGAAATAAAAATTATAACAATTTTCGTCAGTCGGTGTTACAACTAAGAAATATTATTTAATACACAAAACATAATTAATATATTTTCTGAACTTACTAAAGCTGATTTCAAATTTGCAAACAAAGCACTGGCTTCAAAATAGAGACATTCATTAACTTTTGCTCTCGCACGTATATCTTTTGGATACAATGCATCATTTTTTCCATATTTGTCAGAAAGATAGCACATAATAGCATGGCTAAAATCACATTTTATTAATTTTAAAACTGAAATTGAACATATTATGATTCGTAAATATGAATATAAAAATACCTGTCCGCAAGGCAAAATCCATTATCATTGATTAAAGGCACAGTATGTTGAGGATTCATCTAAATATTCACAGATGTGATTGTTCATTAAATTCAAAATATTCATTAACAAAAATCACAAAAACATTGTTCTTTTTCACTATCAGGCTAAATTTTTTTCATTAAACAAAATTTTCATTAAAAAAATAATAAAATATTAGTTTAAAATCCATAAAAAGTAAAGACATATAAATGTTTCAATTTTTTCCAAACTCTTAAAACTTTTTAAGTTTCAGTTTTGGAAGTGAAATTTCAAAGAAAGAGTTTGAAAATGTTTGAGAACTAGCATTTCATGCAAAATTCATTCGGACATTTTTCCGACCTTTTCCATATCAAGTTCAAACCTTTCATTTTAACTGGGCACAAAAAATTAAAATACCATTATTAAATACTAAATGAAACATTTAAAAAAAGTATGACGATTTTAAAAGCAACATTATTTCCCAATGATTTTCAAATAAAACTTTATAAGCATACTTTAATGTAATCTTCCTTCATATGATCACCAGCGAACAAGTTTGTCTCATGATTATCCAGTTCAATTCCAAGCGCTTCAGCTGCTAACCAGACAGCACGACAAGGAGGGCTGACTGCCGTTCCGTACATAATTATTTTCGACATGGTGCCAGTTGTTCTGTAATAACAGATTAATACCGATCAAATAAACGAATACTAAGATTATGCGTAAAATCAGAATGTTCTTTTTTCCTTTTAACTTATCTCATTTAAGTTGTAATACAAATAATAATCAATCAATCAATAAAGAAAATGTAAATGAAGAACCTTAGGATGAAGCAAAGATTTGAAAAGATGTCTGCTAAGTTGAATTTTTCTAAACGCAAAATGTACTTTCTATCGCGTCAGCTGTGTTTCGATTCCAATTCGTTGGAATCGAATTCGATTCCAATTGACTAGAGTTCGAAAGACAAATAAACTTTTATTATTTCTTTATCATGGATATTCATTTAAAGTGCTAATTCGAGATTACCAGAAGCTCGATAAAAGTTATGAAATAGATTACTTATCTCGTGGCTAGATAACTTATCTGCGCGCGAAAATAATTTGCAACATTTACAATTATTATTAACTTTCACAATTCGTTAAGGGTACCTGCTCGCGAGAATCGCGATACGTCATTTTTCGTGAAATGCAAAAATCTCAGCATTGCGAAAACCATTCAATAAAAATAATCATTCGTTTAAAACACCTTCATGAAACGTGCGTGAATTTAATCCGTTGAAAATATTATGCGGTAAAACACTTTCAAAAATAAAAGATTTCTTCATCAAATGCATTCGGTTGTTTATTTGACTAACTAGTACAAATGTCAGTGTTGATTAAAAACTGAACTGGGCAAAGCAATATCAAAATAATTTGCGTTTATTCGTAAAATAACTGAAATCGTAATCTTTTGTCAAGCAATCGTACCTTGCGTTGTAACATGCAGTTGCAAGTTCAAAGTAAATATCCCAACTGAAACCGACTGTCGATGCATTTATCGGCCTTGAGTTCGTTTACGGAGTACCGTTTATGATCTGCGTTCCTTTCACGATTAAGCATTATTCATTTATATCGTATATTGTTTATCGGTAATTCTACACCACAATTCGCCTGCAATTTTATTCATACGACAATACATTTTTTAGTGAAGCAATGTTGTTACGTCGATAACTCCTGTGATACATGGTTTAACTAATTAAATTGACGTTAAATATATCAATTACGTTTTGTTTATCAATTACAATGTGTTTTAATATTATAATAATTTTTAACGTCAGATTTATTTTATTTTATTAATAGTGTTATAATTTAACGACCAATTTTTCTGATTTCTGATCTAAATAAAATAACGTGTTTAATTTGGATTATTTCGTAATAACTTCCATTAATAATAATTAAATCATAAAACTACAATTCAATATTTACATATTTGTTTTATAATGTTGTATGGTTTTTACACTTAAAATAATTTAACGAGCCTGATTTATTTATAATGTAATAATTTAAATAACTAACACGAAAATTACGTTCGTTATCAAATAATTCTTCATTGTTAGTTTTATCATATATTAGACAAAAGTAATAAGTTATGATTTTTCTCTGCGACGTGACTAAAAATAAATTGTAATGACAAGATTGAAATGCAGCAGTGTTATCTCAATTAATGTTATATAATTGCACATTTGCATCAAAATTCCAATAAATTAACAATTCTGTTAAAACGCGTGAGATTTTCAAACTAAAATTTTTTTATTTTTTTATTTATATTAATAAAAAATTGCTTCCAAGTGTTTAATTTGACATATTTAATTTAGCTTTACAATGAATTAATCAGATAGTTTCAAGACTGCTTGTATATGTTTTTTTTTTTATTTAAATAAATAAAATAATAAATT
Organism: Axea sp. ZL-2020; assembly: GCA_022817665.1. Lineage (NCBI taxonomy): Eukaryota > Metazoa > Arthropoda > Insecta > Hymenoptera > Scelionidae > Axea > Axea sp. ZL-2020. Next base: position 564 of record JABFOX010001994.1, on the reverse strand, counting down.
AACAAAATTATTGCAAAAATGTATTATGTTATAATTTTATTAATTAATTGGTATGTGATTACTTTTCCACGTTTCAGAATCCAAATTATAAATATTATTTTATATAAATTTTATTATATAAAACGTTTAAAATAATTATTCAAATTATGAGTTATCTTATCATTATTATTTATTATATTACGTATTAATATTAAAAACAACTTTAAGAATACAAATCAATACCACATATTGATCTTGCTAATAAATATTCAAACGTAAAATTAATAAGAAATTCGTTCATCTATGACAAAATACAATGATAATATGAAAAGGTTTTTTTACCAATATTTCGCGATTTCTACTGTATCGGTATAAGATACTTAAGACTAACTATGCAACTTCATTTCTTTAATCAACAATCATTAAAATTCAAACAATATATCATACAAAAAAGACCTAAAAAGTCATTATTTGTATTTTACACTCTGATTACGTTAAAAAGAACATTAAAGTTGATAAGCTCATTTTTAATTGATAAAATAAGTTAAACAATTAATTTATTTTTTAAACAATGAATACTATTTT
>JABFOX010001993.1:0-12029 GCA_022817665.1 Axea sp. ZL-2020 | reverse complement strand
TAATCAAAGTCAATTGATCCACTTTGGTAGATTCAATTTCTGTGAGTGCATGTACCAGATTTTCTCTCGCCGAGTTTCTCCAAAACACGAGTTAAGAAATTGCTCTTTAGTCAAAAGTAGAATAGTATTAAAATTAATCAGATTACCGTATAAAAAGCTTATGAAGTAAATAAAAAAGGTAATCAAATCCTACTTTAAACTTTTTTTTCGAAATCTGCTGCTTTTATCACTAAATACGTCTTATGCATATCTATAGAACACACTAACAACTGCAAAGTGCCTCAATGAGAAAAGTTAGAACATCGACGATAAACACATTATAGATTGGTGTTTAAAATCAGTTCATGATAATAATGAATGTCACTATCAACCGATAAATTTTACGATAAAATAAATTGCTAATTATCGAACAAAAATTATTCTTTAATTTATGAACATCCGGGTTATATTTACATTTCATTTAAATTTAATTAATGCAATTAATTATTTAATACTCATCTACGATTACCCATTATATTCTTTACAGTACCAATAAAGCATCTTTTTAATATTATTTTCACCATTAGGAACAGAAACATGAGATTTTTATGTTAACTTAAAACGTTATCACCATACAACACCAAATATTACATATTTAATATTTTTTTATTTACCTTCTCATTATTGAATAAACATTTTGGTTACATAAATTAGTCTTATTCCAATGCATTTGTTTTACCCTTCATTTTTACGCGTGATTCATTATAAATCAATTAATAATATACCTAAATAATTGATAATCGGTAATCTGAATGACACGTGTTGATTTTGATAAGAAAACTAACTGTATTTTTTTCAAGTTTTACTGGAGAATTTCTGGCATTGTTTTCATTGATTCTGATCAGGTACTAGCTTATCGCCTCTCCCAATTTCCACCCAACTAACAGTTCACTGAGAGATATTTAAATGCATCGATAATTAACGAACAAACGAACAACAAAACATGAAGAAAAAGAACAACATTTTTTCTTTGCAATTTCGAAGGCCAACTCATAGAAGCATTTGGATCGGTCCTTATGATATTTGATGGACAGCATTGTAAATACGGAGCATCGAAAGTATGCACGTGAAGCTCAACAAATACGTTCCTCGTTTGTGCTCACAATACTCGAAGACTGAAGTGTAAATATATGTTTTTCATACAAGGATTGCTTTTTCTCCAGGAATGATACAACGAACGTATTTACCGAACTTCCGTGAAGCAAACAAAGCGAAATAAAATAAGGTTTTCCTTTCTTCCTACTTCCATTCGTTATTTTAAAAAACATATACGTTCCTCCGATATCGAACTCAATGCTACACACGACATTGCTTGCAAATGAAGAATCCAGAATACAACCTTTAGCTTCTTCCGTATCAGAAACAACTGTACTATTAGTTCTTTTAAATATCTCTCAGTATACCTTTTGTTATTTTCGGGCCAACTACATAATCATAAAAATGTCTCTTCGTATAAGGAAGAAATATACACGAAGAAAAATTTTCATTGTTGTTGAAGGATGTCGCCAAAAATACTGCCGCATTACTCGAACAAGTTTTTTTAATTACAAATATTTGCAGTTTACAAATTATCTACGAGATATTTTTTCTTCAAACAATATTTTGCTTTTTTATTCCGGTTACTCGTTGCATAAAAGAAATGCTACACTTTTCAGCGACATCGCACAACAAGGAATACGATTTCTATAACCACCCCATTTCCTCTCAATGACTATTTTTTTCTTTTTTTTATTTCAACTAAGTACAATAAATGGACAACCTCTGGGCAAAACTGCAATGAATGCACTTGTTGCACTATTTATTTCTCTGTTGTCATTGTCCATCTACTCACTTTAGTTGCGGAGGAAATTGTGACCACTCCTCTTCTGTGCTCGTAATTTTTCTCGAATTTTTCTTCAAAAAGTTGAAATGTAAATTCATTGCACTTTCTCAGCGCTGTGAAACGGCGTTAAGAAATCGATACTTCACTTTCTTCGAGACTATGTAAAAAATCTCTTTTCGCTTCTTCTCGAGGCACATTTTTGTAGTATAAGAAACATTTGAATCGATTTTAAACAAATATTAAGTTTAGGGGCGAAAATGTTTTACGATCGTGTTAAAAATTTTAATATTAAAAATAATTTCATCAAGAGCATTGATAGCACTTTATGGAATTTTGTAATTGATTTTAGAAAACTTTTCTCAAGTGCATCTAGATTGCAATGATTGAGCAATATCAACAAATATAATTTATCAATAAATGGAGTTCGTTGAAATATTTTATTTTCAAATACACTATATCTGGAAGTATATACAATATAATCTCATTATTTTTATATTAATTTTAAATGATAGAAAAGTCCGGTTTATTAATTAAAAGTTGATTAAAGAGCGCTTCCTTCGTCAATATTTGAATGGAATTTTACTTATTACTAACTCATCAAACCAAGCAAAATGGAAAACAAAAATTCATTCTTACCTAAATATAATAGCGATCTGACTTTATGTTTTAATTGTTCATTATTTTTCATTATTCGTCATCATATTTGCATTCGAAAAAGTAATTGTTGAAAGTTCTTGTTCCCCTCAAACAATATGTTTTATAAAATAAAGCATTGTGTATGCATAACATTTTTGACGCGAGAATGTCACCTGTTGAATTATCAACCAAGAATGTTCAATGCCACTGAAAAGTGAATCAGATGTAGAAAAATCTTAATTAATTTGTTGCATTTGCTTGATTCATAAGTGATAACATTAAAGCGCAAATAGTTTTGAATTTTCAAAACCTGAAAAATATTCATTTTACCGCTAAAGTGAGAAGTGAAGTTTCTATTTCCTCCCTCTCATTCGCCTGTATCGATTTCATAACTTCGAGCACAGAATAATCTTTTTTTTTTTATTAGAAAGTTAACTATTTTTGAAAATGACATCATTGTCTTTAAGAAAATCGATAATGCAAGACTTCATTGAACTATATCTAGGGCTACGTTTTTCTGGGTTACAGGATGCACTGCAGCGAAACGGGAATACGTATTATACTAATTTGTTATGATAAATAAACGTTTTTTTAATGCACCATACATTTGAATAACGATATTTAAGGGAATGTCTTTGCAATTTGAACCAATTCAAGCTATTAATGCGAAAGTTTAAAATAATGGACTTGTAAACTCTATGACACATTTATATATTGGAAAATGTGATCTGATGTCATGCGTAAAATTTATATTACGGTAATAAATAAAAAAGAAGCCACATTAACGAAGGATAATGAATTATAAATTGTGGGTATATGGTAAGTATAAATATACTTGTAATATCCACTTAAAGACATGAATTATTATCTTTATTTAAACCTGAATATAATTTTTCGATTCACTAAAAAAATATCACATGATAAAAGTTATATTATATATAATACAGGGTTTTACTAAATGAATAATTTGTTGAGCAAATGAAATTTTCAAAACAAAATGTTCATGCGTATAGCATATTATTGCTGTGCGTTATACTAATAGTAACACAAATATAAATAAGCATATAAAAATATAAATATTATTTAATTTACAGCATGTATGTATGTATATAATACGGGTACTTCACATTTGAATAATTATTCAAATATAATTTTTATTTTATCGCTATGATTACATTTAAAAATATATTTTCCAAAAACTTCACAATTATGAATTTCATTTAGTTAATTTTATTTTTAAAATATCGTATACACATATTACACATTTTTGTTTTACTACATTAATTTTATATTGTACGATTGCAATACATGCGCAGTACATGCATTCAAACATACATACATCCATACATAAATAAAACATACGTACGTATGTACATACATATTCTCTGTATATAATGTATACGGATATTCTTTGTACAAGTTAACATCTTATATCAATCACATCATTGAAAATAACCACTAGAGAAATTCTTTTTCGGATCTTAACTATTTGTGTCCGACACATAACATATTAAAGCTAATTTAATTGGTTGGATTATTAGTAAATAGTTTTTAAAAGAAATTTGCATGTTTTCAAAATTGAGTTGTATGGCAAATTATTAATAAAAATAATTACTAATAAAATTTTTAATTTTAAACCCAGCCAAATTGGAACTTAAAAATCCCTGCCCCGTTCCTCTCATTTCTACTATCATATAATTCCTTTTTTGTAATAAAATAAGTGCACCTCTTTTTTTAAATAAATTTATTGTGTCTATTCTAAAATCTTTCTTGAAAATGATACAGAACCATCCAGAAATATTTCATGTCACACATTTCTCAACATGACATAAATTATTATAAGTTGTCCTTCAGAACATTATCGATGATGTGATAGATATAAAATTATATTTATATTTATACAAAATGCTTGTATACAGGGTGTTTATTTTAAGATGACGACTCGGGATACCTCGAGAAATAAGCACTGTACGAAAAATATATCAGAAAGAAACCTTTAATACTTTTAAGAGGGACATTTACCCGTATGAAAATTATCCCGTCGATCCTTGGAGTTGTGACGAGGGCAACCTAAAAATTTCAAATAGGAACTCCCATTTTTTATTGCAGATTCCGATTCGGCATTACAACATATATTGAGTTTATTTAAATTTTCTTTCGCATTCATTCTCGCTCATTTCTTTCGAATTGTGCTCCAATCAAAAGATATAATAGGTTACATTTACCACCCTTGAATCACGAAAGAATCAATTTTTAGATTTCTTAAACTTCCACCGTCGGTCTAATGGCGATATATATTAAATTTAAACTCTCGTAACTTTTGAATAAAATATTATTCGAACGAAATTATTTAAATAAACTTGCTATATTTTGTAAAATGGTGTTCACATTCGCATTTATAATTTCAAAGCTGCCTCTCACCCCACCCCTAGAGAGTGGTGAAAGGGAGATAATTTTCACAGAGACAGATGCTCTCCTTGAATCTATTGATGGTTAATTTGAAACATGTTTTTCGTGCGATCTTATTTCTTAAAATATTCTGAATTATCATCTTAAACACCCTGAATATACACATTATTTACAATACACCCAAAACGCAATATAAGTTGAAAAACAAAATCCTTCATCATTTGAATAGAAATGTTTATTAGAAATATTCTTATCATTACATCACAAATTTAATTAAATTCCATTAAAATTTGATGACCGTCTTAATTAAAATGAGCGTTTGTACTTTTTAATAAACTCGCACAATTCTTATGCAGCATTATATTAGCGTTAACATTGATTACGCAGCACTGCAATCTTTTTTTTTTTTTTAAAATAATAATATACTTTCAATTATTGCTATTCAATAGTAACTATTCACTTATCAAAATGCACGCTACTGTTATAATACAATATGTTATATCAAAATACTGAACAAAAAAAAAAACACACACAATTTAGATGTAATCCGTATAATCTTGCATGCAAGTTCGCACTCTCCCGAGTTACAGCATTTGAAAATGAGGTGGCTGAAATTATACACTGGTCCAAATTATTCAGACATTCCCCATTCGTGTCTACGTACGTTTCAACATTCAATTATTCTGGAAACATTTTAAAACGCACGTACACACTTTACCAATTAATCTAGATTAATAATAAAATAATTTCTACTCGTACTACGTATGTCAAAAATGAATTCGTTCGTGTCTTCATACGTGTTATAAAAATATAATACATGTATATAAATATATTATATGAAACGAATTGTACCACTTGTTTTATTTGGTTTTAAACATTCTGATGTATCGTCCGCAAACTGTCATCGTTTCTAGCATTTACAAAATTAATCAAAAGGTTATCGATGGTACATCGAAACGTACCATCCTTGTACACTCATCTTTAAATAAATAGCTCTTCATGCACACTGTCAAATTTTGTTTGTTTATTTTTTATTTGTTTGTTTTTTAAATATGGATCTCTCTGTAAATGTTTGAGTCTAGCTTACAACAAATCATCCTACCACTTTACAGCACATTTCTTTAACACAATTAATACTGTTATGCTTTTCTCTTCAAACCACATAACTTTGCATTGTGTTGTTTCTCAGTAACCGCTTCATCACCGTACTGATCGATTCACTCGTATTAGTGCGAACAATGAATAATTGTTCAATTCATTTTTTATATCAATCCGATAAGACATTTTTCTTCTTCGCTGTGTAACAAAAGCCCAATCATTTTCTCATCGGCACAAATTATAGATAGATAAAAGAAAAAAAGAATGATTCCCGAAACGTCACGAAATGTGATCGAATCGGACAAAAAGGTTTGACACAGATGTATCGAATTTTGCGGCAGCACGGTAACAATTTAATCCGACCGGAAGGAGTCGAACGATTTACTCACGGAGTTAACGATTCGTCGAAAATATTTGAAAGCGCAAAGTAGACCTCGGTAGAAAAAAAAGTGGGTCGAGTTTCAGCCGGAAGGTACTTGACTTTTGCATATTTTCTTCTCTTCTAGAAATAAGCGAACGAACCGTTTCAAAAGCTGGTTATGAATTTCGTTGAGGTACAAGGATGAGTGTCTCCCGAATTCCCGCTGTTGCGTTTGTTCTCGTCATTTACCGTATAATTCAGCGATTTCGAATAGAAAAACTGATTGCATGGAGAAGTAAAGACATCAAAACAAGATATAAACAGCTTTTAACGTTTTACGGAAAAATGATCGATTCTCAGTCGCGATAAGTCCAGAACGAGTCGAATGCTAGCATAGTCTTGTTCCGTCATCGATATTTTATTAAGAGCAACTCGTGCAACAAACGAAGCGTTCGATTTTATATTCATTGTAATAAATGAAATTTTATTGCACGTGCATGCCAGGACAATTATATTTAGAGAAACATACTGCGAATTCGAGTAAAACCTTGAATAATAATTTTTAGAAGCATGTATATTTATTCATTAAATGTAATTCATTGAAATTCTGTAATTCTTTTTGAACTGGTATCAAATGGAATACGGAGTCTACTTCTGTTAAAATGACTGTAAAACATTAATGCTAATTATGAAATCAAAATCGATGAAACATTTGTGAATTATAACTGGCTAAAAATAAATTGATGATTATTGAATCAGCATACACCGCGAAAACGTTGTGGAAATTTAAAATACGAAGTAAATTTCCGTTCACTGTGATTGTGCATACATAACGAAATTCTTATAGTACATTTAAGCGCAATCCTTTAGCGGATTTATTCAATCTAACACGAATCATTCAATGTTTGAGTTTAACTTTTATCAGTTTTATTTCGTTTCAAATAAGCTTTCTAATTAAATTATAATTATATTATTTCAATGAGTAATTTAATAATATATTATTCTCCACACGCAAACATTTATTTTGAGTGTTTATAATCGTAATACGTATAAGCCAGTATGAACAGTATTATTGTATATACAGAATACTTGTATGTATTCTTTATACGTGTTACCGAAATTATCAGCTGAAAGTTGGTGTACAACAATTTTAAAATTATATTTAATCGCCATGTTTTTTTTCCTTCGAGAAATTTTTTAGTCAAGTGTTAACAAATTATTTTAAATAAATACATATACGAATATATTTTTGTTACATAAAATTTAATTGATATATACATATGTTTCAGTTAAATATAATAGAAATATTTATTAATATATGTTATTCTATCTTGTACTTCATTTTTAAATTCTTTTTAATTCATTCGTCTTTATAATATTAATATTATCATAGCAAATTATAATTTATGTTGCTTTTTTTTTTACGAAGTTCACTTGTATCTTTGTTTCTTTTCTTTTTCATTTTTTTAATTTATGCGCTATCTAATTTTTAATTTGTATTGAAATTTATATTTTTTCCTGTGTCAAAAACTATACCACACGACAAATCTATAACTTACTATAAATTAATAACATCCTGAAAATAAAAATACATAAAATAAATGTAAAAACATTTTAATGTGATCATTAAATCGAAATATAATTCTTTGTTCAGTTTCACTCCGTAAATTCTGTAATGACAGTAATAACACTATTGCAGACTTAATTTTACCATTTGCATTTTTTTCACTTTTTATTGGACAATGTACATTTTTACTATTATTTATTTATTATTATTTATTATTTATCAAGAAACTTATATTTCTCATTAACCATTATCATTCAATAATTTTGGTAATATTTACCTGTATTTCTTTAAAAAATGTCCATTTGAAATTTAACAATTCAATTTACAATGTAGAATTTTAAAGAACGTTTGCCTACCTTCAAAGTATTTTGTTACAACAAATTTAAACAATTATTAATATTCCTTTTTTACAAGGAACATCCTGCTACCGGACATTATTTTTATTTTTTCTGCAAAAAGTTCACGATTACCGTACAAGACAGATTCGTTGAACTGATATCGATTCAAAGTGAACCCTGCACTTTCAGACTGTCAAATCGATGTGGACTTTGAGTTTAAAGACGTGAATGTCGTATTTGAGAAATAGAGAAGTTTTCACTTTGCTGAAAGCGAATTAACTAGATTGAAGACGTAGATTTTAAGAGGATATGAAACTGAATCAAAGTGAAGTTAAAGCGTTAAAATAAACTTATGAACGTCAAATATGAGTTGATACGACATTGAATTGGGGTGAATATGAAATGAGATTTATAATTTTTTTATTCTTTTTTGAACAGATGATACTCCAACGCTACAAATTCAAACTAATGAAAGCAAGGTTTATGTAGATTCTCGATGTAAAATTCTATTGTAAACAAATTCTAGAAACCGAGTTTTTGTTCTTGAGACTTGGACGTAACAATCACGAATCCTGAGAATTATAATAACTAATAGTCGTGTAAAATATAAACAAAAACATCAAGAGTAATAAAAAACATTGATTTTATCAAAGGAGTTTTATAAATACCAACTTCGACTCCAATTTGACATCTAATTGTTACACTCGAAAATATTTTTTTTAACTTTTACAACTTTTGTGCTTTTATAACTCTTATCTTATAAAATTGATACATAACTATATGTATTCATACATAAATATATATTATTTGAAATCTATCTTATTATTGGTAATTTACAAAATAATTCAATATCAGCAAACAAGAAATGTTTTCGGTTCTTGTGTGCAATGCGGAATTTGATAAGACATTACACGCCGAATCAGGCTCATGTAAAGCTCTCGATTGGACCATATTCATTCGAAAAGGCATGTCAAAATAAGATCACTCTAAATAGATCGTAATAGATTTGACTTTGTATTTTCTGGTTTAAGACATAAACCGAGGGAAGAAGTACACAGGAAATTATTATTTTAAATAACAGACATAATAAACAATAACATGGGTTTAACTTATTTCAATCAAACAATTAATAGTAATAAGTCTAAAATTTATTATACCTTTTAATGTTGTTGTTGTTGTACATTTTAATGTTTTTTACGGTACATTTTTTTATTAATCTTAGATATTTCAAAATTACAATTTAAACAATCATTTACTTTTATTTGTATTGCGTTTCAATCCTACTTAGTCCCAAAAATTTATCCAGAGAAAACTAGTTTATTTATAATCTCTTCAAATATTGATAGTTTAATCTATAATTCATAAGTTTTTACAATTATTTTAATTATTAAGATTTTGCATCTAAAATCTACCTAAATTCTATTAACAATTTGTTTGAAATTTAATACGAACGCGTTGTGAATTCATTACAAGCTCGAAATACATATTAGCCGGTTTATTGTTTAATTTACACTTCAAATCAACATTGTATCCACTTAAAATGAACTTCTCGAGCCAATTTCAATTTCGAAATCTCTCGATTTTCCCAATATGAAATCCACAACTTTCCACTTTTAGTTTGCTTCCATGCAGAGTTCCGAAGTTAAATTGTTCACTGTAAATCGAAATCAATTCAACAGTTCTGTTCTGTATAAAAAGACACTTGTTGTTCTTTTTTTTTATATTTTTTATTTTTGCTTTAGTACAGAAAATCCTTTAATAGATGTTAACGATTAATCAATAAATTGTCGTATTTTATTTCTAGTTTTTAAAAAAAAAATCCATGTTTACTTTTTTAAATATTTTATTAATTGTTTAGAAAATGATTTATATATACAAAAATATATATATAGTGTGCCTTTAACTAGATCTAAGATGTAGACTAATCTGATTTAATAAATTTTATAGAAAAAGTGAGAAAGATGATTAAGTATTCACGATTAAATCGATTTACGTTATAGATCTGATTAAATGTATTCAAATATTCGTGTAATAAAAAGTCATAATGAAGGATCAGAAACTTTACATACACACATTAATCAACAAATAATAGACTGAACCAACACGAAAAAGTCCACTAATTTTTTATTGTTATAGACGATAATATGTAAACACTGGATAAAAGAGAGATAAACAAAATAACGTAGTCTTCTATTTTTATGTCTGTCTACATAAATTTAACTGATAAAGTGACCCAGTCAGTCAAAAAAAATTGACATATTTAATTGTAAACATTCATACCATATTCGTGTTCGTTATATTAAAAAAGTAGCACATACACTTATTTCACACATTCAACTCTGTTTTAATATGCACAATTAATCGAAGCTTATTAAAGATACATAGTTGCATAGTCGGACTTAATTTCATATATTTTACAAGTTTAAATCAAGTTTTATAGAAATAAATACATGGTTATAATTATATTTTTATACAAATCGTACACATTATCAACCTTCATCACACCTCAGATTATCACTAACCAAAAGTAATTTTTAAAAACTTATCTAATCGGACAAAATTAAATTAAATCTTACTAAGATAAAATTTTATAATTCTACAAGTTTGAAGATTATGTGGAAACATTTAAAATTAATGATACAATCTAGAAAATATTCATCTGCCGAAAAAATACTTCTGTGATCGCGAAACTGTTAACTGTCTGATAAAAATCTGAATGAACAAAAGTTTATGAGAATAATATTGTCATATTCTTTAAAATTAAATACATAATCATTGTATTAATTTTAGTATACAGTGAAATTAATTCCACTGTAATCGAATTTCTTAATGTTATAAAAATAGATGGTAATTAAAAATTTTGTTTCGCAATTTGTAATAATAAGAGTTAAGCTGTCAAATCTTTTATGAAAATACAAATACAGTAATAACATTTTAGGTGCACTGTGACAGAAATTTGAATGATATTCATTTGATTAATATTCACAAATAATTTGTGTTTAAATGTTTGTTGGTTTATTATATTAACTATTGTATTAATTATTAATTTTTAAATAACGAATTAATGATCTTTTTGGTTTTATAAACTCAACATTTGTCTTAATGTTTCTCTTTTGAAAAATAAATCTTATGAATTGATTAATAATATATTAGGATATGTATAATAAATAATATTATGTGTAATATTAATATTTTATATATTGTTCACTGTAATTACATATAACAGTAGTTTTTGATCAAGAAGGTTTAACCTTAGACTTAATATATTCAAATAATAAATAATTAAGCGTTATTCAGTTATTGTTAATAATACTAAAATCATATAATTTTTATTTGAATTGATTTATTTTGAAACATAAACAATTTATAACTCATTTTAAAAACTAAAGAATAATTACTGTAACACGCATGAAAAATTATTCTCTTAAACATTGTTATAAATGTTACATTGATTATAGAGACATAAAGTTGAGAAGATGCGTTGTAGGGTTGTTCATGCAACAAAAATTGTATTTTCAATATAATATCAACAGCGTAATCACTTTCCATAATCAGAATTATGGCACGGTATTTCTTTTATGTTTTGACCGTATAGTTCATTACGATCGGTAGAATTTATACTAGTCATTACACAAAATCCGGTCATAAATTATTTGATCTGAACATCCAGTTATAGTAATCACATTTACTTTAATTTGTTACAATAAGTTACATTTTCTCATGTATAAGTGAACCGATATCACATTATAAGTCAGAATT
>JABFOX010001992.1:0-12032 GCA_022817665.1 Axea sp. ZL-2020 | reverse complement strand
AAAGCAAGACTTCAGGATTAAATTAAACATGTGTTCTGCAAAATGAATAAGTATAGTTGGAGTCATTCTTTAATATCGTACTATATTATTATTATGATTATTATGATTATTATGATTATTGTTGTTGTTGTTGTTGTTGTTGTTGTTGTTGTTGTTGTTGTTGTTGTTGTTGTCGTCGTCGTCGTCGTTATATTGTTGTATTGTATGCAATTAATCAAGCAGGCTGTATTTGATGCAACACACATATGTTGGTGTTTTTTTCACCCTTTGAAAGATTTTTTAGAGGCATTTTCCGGAAATTGCCTCAAGTTGCCCTAATAATTACGGAGTGGCAATTTTAGTTTCGGCAAAAAAAAAGAAATCACGCGGGGCTAAATCCGGTGCATACGGTGGTTGGTGCATTTGTACCTTAAAAACACAAACTATGCGATTAATAAGTGCAGTGCTGCAAACTTACTGCAGAAAAAAAGATGAACAATATTGAATGCGAGCTTTTTAAATGAAGATTTCCCGGTATTTTTGTGACAGAATGTATATACTGTTTATACTCGAGGGAAGGACGATCCTGGTGCACTGCCATCTGACAACGGACGTCTATATCGTAAAATTAGACTTTTCGTCGGTATATTTACTGAGAACGTTTTGACGTACGAGCTATTAAATGTGGGTTCAAATAAGAGACTTTTTGACAACTGAAAAAAGTCGATTTGATAAGTCATCCGTTATACAGTCCTAATTTGGCCCCCGATGACGTTTTTTTAATTTCGCATATGAAAAATAAATTACGAGGTAAGCAAACGGGTTTTCGACATCTCAAGAAGCGTAGGTTGATGCGTTTAGAATGCATGTTTTGGATATACCTTCATCGGAGTGGAAAACATTTTTCAAAAATTGGTTCAATTTGATTAATAGTAATAATGCATTATAAAAGATGTAAAAACAAAATATGTAAATTTGAAACAATAACGCAAGAAACCATTAGATAATATACGATGAATGTCGTAATACAACAAAAAATAAAACAAGCAAATTAAATATAAATCTTTCTGTATAAACAATTTAACACGACATAAATTTTATTAATAATTTTATCATTTATAACAAATATTTATTTTTGCAACAGCAGATGAAGGAAATGTAGTAATTGTAGTCACAAATTATAGTGAAACGCTTGGAAATATGTTACAAAATGACATTATTTATAATATTATATTAAAATATATGTCACATTATGTATGGAACGCTAATAAGAAATCTTCTAAATAAAATAATTCTTCTACTAAAGGAAATTAACAGTAGGTGGAACATGAATCATTATTGACCTGAACATTTATGCAAACATTTCTTTAACTTTAGTTAATTTACGAAGAGTGTCACGTTATCAAAAATATACAAAAAGTATTCGTTTGCACTATATGTTAAAATACAAAAGATTTGAACATTCCTCAAAACTATGATTATGGTTTCGTTAAATTTCCTTGTCCTTTTGTTTATTAAGACTCCTTATTTTGTAGTGATCAAATGGGTGAAATACAGATTAAATAATTACCACAAAAAATAATAAAGTAATATTAACTTTATATATTCCAAATAAACTAAATATTATATTTTCAAATAAATAATAACATGTAGTACCAAATAGAAGGTTTAACAAGAGACTGTTTTTTGTTTTTTCTCCGAGAGCCATAATATGGGTAATTTGGATTTCTATAAACTAAAAAAGAAAAAAAAAGATTTTGACTGACATTTCGGACAATTAATTTTTTAGTCGTTTATGATACAGAATTTCCTCCCTCACACCTGGTTTGAAATTCGAAGTTACTTTAAAGTGCCTCGATCTTTCGAAAGATTGAAAAAGTCTAAAACATTGTCTATCAACATTGTTATGTTTGTATTTTTCAGATTACTTCGCAGAATATGTAAATGTTTTCAGACTTCTTCAAAGTTGTTTTCGAACTTTTTCAGACATTTAATTTCTGCAAGGAAATTTAAATCCACCGGTTAATAAACAGGAGAAAACCCCACTAAAAGCACACCGAACTGTAACTGCTTTTTAAAGTTATTTAACTTTTTTAAAAGCGTTAACAGAATAATAAAACACTATGAAAATTGGTCCATTTCAAGAACAATATGATGCGAAAAGTTTGATCGACTCTGCAACAGACAAGAAATAACGTTAACCTTTAGTAATCCATATGTATACTCGCAACACACGGGGACTGCAAACTTCATGTACAATCTGAATATATAATATCTGACTACTTTGTTAATTACTTAATTAATTAATAATCGTCATGGGTAATCCAATAAAAATGATGCTAAAAGAATGTGAAATCTATATAAATGAGGAGAAATTAAAAAGCGTTTCAGTTTCTTGCTTAAGGATTAAAAAGTTCTTTAGTTTTGTGACAACTTTTAATGACCAAAATTTATTAAATTGTGCAAAAACCAAAAATTACTGGCATGAAATTTAAACAAAGGATCATAAAAATCATAAACAATAAAATGTATGAATTTGTCACGTATTTATATGTTTGTTGCATACTGAATAGCAACAAACTGCAATACGATGTCATACTTTTGCAACAAAATTCCGTATTATTTATTGCGGTTTAACATACAACTTTCTTCAACTTGCAGACTCTGATTTGAATTATAATTGAAATTGCGAAATGAGGGTGAACCATTGCGAATTCGATGTACAATTTGAAACTGAGTTGAATTGTTTTGAAGTAGGAAAAAGTTGTATAAAGAGCAAAGGTTTGATTGTTGGAAATGTTGTATTTGTGCGTTTGCCGTAGTGCATTGAGGTGAACTCACCGTAATGTTCGTTAGGTGAGAGACACCTGTAATGATTGTACGGAGTACTCAAGTCGTCTTCGTCAATGACACCGACTCTCCTGTATCTGCTTCGGAAGGCGCTACTTGATATCGATGTCAATGAACTCGTAGATGCACCGAGTAACGCGGCCGCGACTTCCGTCGCGGACACCGGTGTGCCCAGAGACATCGGTGTGTCGCCGGAAGTACTCTTCGTGACGGTAGCGCTATTGTACTCAGGCTTAACAATGTTGCGCACGATTTCAACGGCCTCGCCCGATTTTATCGAGTAACTTGGCGTAAGGGTTTTGTCGTCGTGAACGGAAACAGCCACTTTCCGAGTGCTCGTCTTATCCAACGACGATTGTTGGGTGTCGTAACCCTTGGCATTTGGCGGCGATGCGTGCACTGCGGAAGTCGTTGCAAATGACGAACTGCATTCTCCAGAACTATTGTCTTCGGATCCTACTGCTTTGAACTGAGAAGTCTCTGCTTCAGTTGGCGCTGCTTCGCATTCTTCCAGGTTTCCAATTATCATGCTTTCGTCCAAACTGTTAAATATACGAAATAACGTTATTTAAGTATCGTCTGACAATTCATTGCTATATTATTGGAAATTACGGAACGAAGCATTGCGAACATGTATTTAATAAAGACAGTCAGGTCAATCAAAAAGTGTCTTTGGAAAAAGAAAAACAAACAGTTTGCAAATGTTGAATACAGAAACTAAATACTTGGCATTTTTGTACAGTTTATTAGAACACGCCGGGGAGAAAGTCAAACAATTGGCATTATTTCAAACTTAGTTTCGAGAAATTTCAACAAACATTTATTCTTTATATATATTTATTATATACATTCTTAATATTTTTTGACAATTTCCAATTTTTGAATTACGTATATGAGTTTTTTTTTTCATACAAGTCATTTCACCAAGAATAATACGTTGTAATGTAATATAACGGATGACATCTGGGTAACGTTCATTGAATTTTACTTATTTAATGAAGATTACTTTTACACAAATTTTGATTAAACATTGAACGTAATACTGATTGCATGTTTGTATAATGGGAGTACGGTCCTTAAAATGATGCACGTAATTAATTACAACATACAATTAGATTCACCATTATTATAAACTTACGAATCATTAGGCTTGAAATATTTCATATTTCTACTGTTATATATTTATATGTATAATTATATACATATAATTGAAGATTAATTATTCACGACATTTATAGAATAATATTTTAATAATTTTTTTATAACTGTGTCATGATTAGTTAACCAACTAAAGTATTGTTTTCAATTTTAATCGAAATGAAATGTCATTAATAGCGACCAATCAAGAACTATAAATTACATCTGCAAAGTATAAATAATTATTTGCATTATATCGTTTATACCGTCAACATTCGAATCATTACCATGTGTAATAAATTAAACTTTATTCAACTTAATTCTATAAGTATAATAACTTATCTTTAACAAATGAAAAACAAGTTTTACACAAATCATATACATATGTATATATATTGATATTTTCATATTTTTATAATTTACATCACCACTTAAATCATCTGGTAAGTTGGAATTTTGATTCTTTATGCATATATATATATATTCAAGTGAAAAAAATTGTTAGCACAGATTTGGATTTAGCTTCGGGAAAAAGTTTGTACATAGAATATATACGAAATGTTATGTGCATGTCTAACATATTTTTTACGTAGCTTCGAGCTTCAGTTATACCTCATGCAAACTCATAAATTACAAATATTTTTTTTAAACGGTATCGTACGTCTGTCGTTTATTTTGATATATTTTGAATTCAACCTACATCACAAAAAACAATTGAACAAAATGAAATGAAATCACGAAATAAATGTTTCAAACTTAATATAATTACAATATGTAATATAATAAAAAGCTCTATTTTATTTTCTAACAAAAATTGTCGTATGTAGGTTGAATGGCAGATGCTTAATTTATTGAAGTGCAGATATAACGTGTATGTTTTTTGTTCATCAAAGTGCATACTTTGACTACAATAATTTTCAAGTACTTGTGCGAATACTGATAATTAACATTATGAAATAGATTTTAATTAAATATATTGAGCTGATTTATTATTATTATTATTATTATTATTATTATTATTATTATTATTATTATTATTATTATTATTGTTTCAATATTATGATAGCTATGTAATTTGTTATTATTTGTGCTCATAAGGAAATTAATTGCATTAATGATAGGCAAATAAGTGTTATGACATTTAATATAATGACCTTATTTCATCAATTTCAAACACCATTCCGCAATCTTTGTATTTGATTACTAATGTTTTCTGAACAACGGCGTTCTTTATTTTTCTTACACAATTTGATTCTTCGTAACATTATCGATTTATTATTAACAGTTCCTGTTTAATATTTTATAACGGTTCGTTTAATTTACTCATGAAATAATCTGCGTAAAAAGATGTTACAAATTTAATACACAATCGTGTTCAATGGCATACGTTTCGAATCGAGCTGGACGGGTTCGTTCCCACGACTCAATTAAAAAGTAACATTTCTATTAATTTAATATGGTTGATTTTTTAGTCCGATAAATTCAAGAGCAAATAAATGTAATGTTATAAGTAATGTTAGATTGAGTAAATGTATAAGTGGCACTACAATAACATTTGCCATCGTAGGCTGGTTGTCCGAAATTGATCATAAATCAGTAATTAAAGAATAAAGCGAGAATGAGAATCTAAAATATGAAAAATATTAGAATTGTTTGGGTAATCAAGATGAGGTTATCGTTAAGATATTCTATGCTTTTACTCTCAAAATTTCATGAACTGAATTACTGAAACGTTAGTAACATCATTTAATATAAACATTCGATTTTCACACATACGAAATATTGCAATTATTAAACATTTCAATTGAACTATATTAATAATGCAAAGATTCAAGTCCACACAACTCGAAATTATGTAGTACAAAAGAATATGGTATTTACAGTTTTATTTATTTACGCTAAATATGACTTTATGCAGGAAAAAGAATACTTTTAGCACATCATTTAAACCAGATCTTAATGAAAAAGTGACTCTTGCTCCAATTTTTTATTGACAGACCAATAATTCGTTTTGATATTTTACTGTAAATGGACAATGCTACTAGTAATCGTTAAGGCTTTTTTAAAGATATTTTGATTTAAAAAATACGTATCAATGAACGTTTAAAGAAGTAAGAATTAATTGTTTTTAAAACATGTTGCTTATTATCTGCGGTTAAAACAACATCTCTCGAAATCAGTTGACGTTAATTTCTTTCAAATTGATGTAAAGCTAATACAGTCACGATAGATCTTCTTCTTAGTCTTTCAGTTACGAGACTTTCTGACGATCACACATACATAAGTATAAATATACATACTCTTGTGATTTACGATCAAAACATCTCTTCAACAAATGAACTTTTGCGTTTTTGTTGCTAGGTTCAAATATAAATTAAATTGTGAAATCAATTACATTACCATACATATTTTGAAATCATGATGAATGAAAATAAAAGAAAAATTTTGCAAAATAGTATGTCTCTTAAAGATATAGTAAGTATAAATAAGTTTAATCATACTGAAGTTATTTGATATTGTACAATCGGCAAAAATGTATTTCCAACCTTGACGCAGTAAATGCAATAATTTTAATCATCTGTGAATGAATACAATGAGTTTAATTAATCAATAATATTTCAGAACAGTATATTCTTCAAAATTGTTATTTGTACAAGAAAAGAAAAGAAAAGAAAAAGAAATGTTATTTAGAAACAGCAAGGAGTTGGTTATTAAAATTATCAACAAGATATGGTGGTTGAAGTGTCATGAAACAATTTCCTGATTATTTTAACCCTCCTTGAGTCTCACAATAGAACTCGAAACAAGACCTGCAGTAACTAACTGTATTTTTATCATTCGCGGTAACACCTGAAACTAGATACTAATTGTTTTTTTTTGTTTTTTGTTTTTTTTTTTTGGTGTAACAAGTACCCTATGGTACTTTACGGGTCTAATATTATTTCATCGAAACATCATTTTAGTTGTTAGTACATCCCGTTTATATAGGAAAATCATATCAAATCGTCCACAGGAAAGATTACTTTTCAAGTATTAATAGAAAATAATAAAGGTTTTAAAGTAATGTCTATAAGATGAATGTTATAATGGCGTTTTATTTTTGTCAAAGATGTAAGAAACCGTAACGTAACAGGATAAATAAAGAAGTGATGGTTAACAAAAAAACAGGAACAGCACGGGTAAAAAATGGATTGTTTAAGTGTTTAATGTTTGTTGAAATTTATAAGTTGTGAATTGTTAAACCGAGAATGTACTGTACGAATGCTTTATATCTTTTACTTTCCATTTTTAGGACGGTGCGTATTACTAAATTATATATTGATTTAATATAAAGAATTTGTGAAAAATGCCATGCAATCATAGTTCTTATACTCATGGACGAACGTTTGCACATCCTAATGCACGTATGAATAACAAACAATGTCGTCAGTGTGGAAAAATTTTTGAATGGAGGAGCAGTGTTTTGAATTTCAAATGTCGATATTGTAGTCGATTATTTCCATCATGGAACACATGGAAAGAGCACGTCTATTCGACACATCTTTATATAAAAAGTTTACCAGAAATCGTTGTGACAAGAACGTAACTTGATGATGTGTTATCCAGTTCAAGTGGCGGATTTTTTTTTCAAATATTTATACGCTAATAAATATGCAGAAACAAGAACAAACAAAATCAAACGTCATTTGGAAATTTAACAAAGGTTTAATTGTATTATAATCAACGTCTAATTTGTATTCAGTATTTATGTAGAAAAATTCACTCTGTACAAATGATTAATTAATACTTATTAATAATATAATTATAACTCAATTAATTGTTAATTTAATTCATTAATAATAAAATTCTTGTCATGATAGCTAATATAAAATTGAATAATTATCACTAAAAATGTGAAAATTGCTTAATTTCATATATCTATAAAACATTTAAGCAATTTAATTAACGCTGTTAAATTATATGTATTAAAAAAACCGACTGTAACTTTATTTTATGTATAAGAAAATGAATATCTCAATTTTTTAATTAATTATATATGTCTATAAAAATTTTGTATTTAATCTTCATTTATGTTTTTAATTCCCATATTCCTTTTTTTTCCCCCAATTCCTTTATTGAATTTATCGAATTTTATTTGAAAATAAGTCGTGTGAGTAATCATTAATACATTTACAGATTCTGTGCAAAGGGTTTTCAGATATATAGAATGAAGAGATGCAAATCAAAATATCAATTCATTTATGCGAAAATGCCAATCTATTTCAAATATCAGTTCGTATATAGATGTTTACAATTTTGGTAAATTCTGGATGTTTCACGTGATGACATTTGACAAATTCTTTACATTTAACACCGTAATTACGAAATAGAATGTAAATTGATCGAGGAGGCTATACAAGGTTACTATATTGTAGAGTCATGTATTATCTTAGGCTTGATCACAGATATGTGCAAGACTTTATTGTTTGCAGAGAGTGAAAATCTTTACAGGTTGTTTTTGCACACCTAATATTTGTAATGCAATATTGGAGATAAAATCACTGTGTTCATTCAAGTTCTACATTTAATGAGTAAATGAACTTTGTGTGATATTCGTGGAAATAATATTTATTTACACTTAAATATAAGGTAGGATCATTTAAATGAACCTAGATCAAGAATGTTTAATGAACTGTAAAACAGTACTGTATTTTTTAAAATATTTTATATTCATCATGAAACATTAAAAATGTATGTATGATTGCTCAAATTAGTACTAATAATGTTATGAAAGATATTAAAACAGAGTGCTCATTTATTTATTTCAATTGTGGTGCTCATTTATTTACTTCTCATAAAGCCTTGATTTCTTTTGAGATGAAATTCGTACATTTTACATTTCAGGTTTTACAACAAAAATAACTGTGAAACCAATTAAGCAGCTGGTCGTTAATGTCAATAGATGTTGGTTTGTGCAATTAAATACTATAATTAACCAAGCAAAAAGCTTTGCTAAAGTTTATTAGTATGATTAAGATCAAGTTGAATTTTTTTCCAAGTATTTTAATATATAAATATAATAATAACTGGAGTTTTTATAAAGTCAGATGGTCTTACTGTTAAATAAAGCGATAAAGTATTACTAATTTTATCTGTTATCAAAGATTCAACAAGTTTCGTGATTAAAAATAGATCTATAATTAGTTATTTCTTGCCTGTTCTCCGATTTATAGATTCTAATTACAAATAAACATTTCCAATCATTCCTATCAGAAATGTTTCATCAGGGAAATTTATCAAAGGTATATTTGAGGATATAATAAGATAGTTATTTGCATCGTTGCAATAATACGAAAGGAATACCAACGGTTCTAGCATGCTTTCTTACATTTTAGTTGAATATTTTGTTTAATATATCTGAAAGAGAAATATCAGTTGAAACAATATTAAATGGAGTTTGAATAACGATACAAGGATCGTTGTGATAACATTGTTAGGAGGCTTATAGGATATTTAAAATAATCAGGAAAGGCATCATTGATAATTTCAGGAGCGTCAAGAGTAGCCGAGGTGTTGTAATACACCATGTTCGATAATTTTTTAAGATTTTCCTTTGCATTTTCATAGTTCCACAAGTTCGTGTAGACTTGTGTATAGCATTATTTTCAATATTACTCATATCAATTTGATAATTTCTTTTTACTACATTTTGGTATTTTCATCTGTGATTAGAGAACGTTCGATGATTAAGAAATGAGTTGGAATTAATAAATACAAGCTTGTTTTTTCTTTTATTTTGTTTGTTTGTTTGTTTGTTTGTTTGCTTGTTTGTCTGTTTTTTTGAATAATGAAAGTCTATGGTTCACTACAAAACTAAAGAGGAAGTATAGATTTGTATATTCTCTTGTTTGGAGTGAACTCATTGATACATTTATATAAGTTCTTATACAAAAATGAACAAATATATACACAATTCATTTAAGAACGATTATTTAAAAGTTATTTATCAATATTGTAGACAAATAAACATTTTAATTTTAACTGTGATATTATTATATGAATTATCATTGTCTTGGTTTGGGATAAAATATTATTTCTCGTGGGGACAACTATTCACATTATTTAATTTAAAAGCAATATTATATATCTGAAAAGATTGTTTACTTGGAGGGATGTGCATATTTATATTAGTTTAAACAAGTAATATATTATATATTTTTTTGAATATATATAATATATGCAATTTGAACAACACATAATCATGTGATAAAATAAATTACTTGACACATAGTATTGATCTAAACAGCAGGATGTACTTTTTAAAACAAACATACATATCCAAAATTGCACAACTTTTTTTGCCGTTAAAGCGTTTTTATTCATATTTATCCAGTAATTGACATTGCCGATTGCAGGTAGATGTTACAAATGTGCCTTAAATGATATGTATACAATGCATCCTAAGTGAATATTGGAAAATGGTTCCGAATAATGTGTCATGAACATTTGGAATAGCACAACGTACATTTTAATATTACGTCGACGTAGCGCGTTTAAAAGTACGTGCTTAATTTGCTGTGTTCTTCCAAACAAACGTGTTACGTTCATTCACATCTCAGCGATTCAACATCTCAAGCACCATGCTTTATACATAATATCAGTTATATTAATGTCAATTGAGCTAATTAATGTTGACAGGTAATAAGCAGTTAGTCATCTCATTTCATGAACAAACATTAAGATAAGAAGTGATAAACAATTTTCTGATCTGAACAGAACAAATGAACAAGCTGCGTGGCTTAAACAACCCTGCGTAGATTTCCATGTTGATTTTTATGTTAATAACATAAAAATCAAAGTAACAACCACAACTGTGCTCGTCAAAATTTTATGTTTATAAAAGAATTTGATCTATCTTATTTGTAGCTTAACTTCTTCCGGGAAGATATTTTTCAGTAAGATTTTCGTTGAGATATTGTGTGGTAAATGATTTATTATTAAAGTTTTGTTCCTTTTATTAATGATAGTCATTACAAATACTAAAAACTAAACGACCATATATGTGGCCAAAGACGTCAAGAGGTTAAATATAGAAAATACAGTTTTTTTTATGCATGAATATGCTTACGTGTTGCGTCCCTCACGAGAGATAATATTATATTAGAAACAAACATTTCACGTAATTAAAATGAAAATGATTGTTCATCGTGTAAATTTCTTAACAATTGAATGCATTTGAGAAAGAGATTTTATACATATGGAATATATCGATTTTTAATCTTAATTAGCTATTATTAAATTTCTTGGATTCCCTAAACTATAATCTTACTATCAAAAGGATATAATTATTGTATAATTAATTATTCAAATGCTTAAGTATTGGTTAATCAAATATTGCTATTTTAATTAATTCGTATTTATTTATCTATCTGCACTAAAATAAAAGCGTCATTTTTTACCTCATTAAACATAATTTGAAATATTATTTAAATTTAAATTATTTTTTGTTTCTGATAATTTTACACACTGTTAATTAATTATGAGTTGGCTTATAGGAAGAATATAATTATTATAAAATAATCATATTAAAAATACACTAAACCGCTCAAGTATAAATTGTGCATTTATTTGTTTAATCTAACGATCCGGGTGGTCTACCGATTCATTGTCAAAGATATGTCGTTTTTATTATATTAACTTTATAATTTGTAAATTTGATGATTTTACTAAATAAACAGTGTCTATACTTGTATGCTATATTTAACAATGATCATTATTATTAAGATCGATTAATATTGTCAAACTAATTAATTAATATTTCGTTCCACTCATTTATATATATATATATATTTATAGACTTTGTTTACTTTAGAGGTTGTTTATATTTTTTGTTGTTGTGTAATTATACAAATTATGAAAATAAATTCTAGTAAATATTTAAACTTGAAAGGTTTAGTATATTTTTAATATAATTATTTTATAATAATTATATTGTTCCTACAAACCAATTCATAATTAATTAATAGTATATATTGGATTGGCGACTAAATGATTGCGGATTTTATCGATAGATGATCTTGGCACAT
>JABFOX010001991.1:0-12036 GCA_022817665.1 Axea sp. ZL-2020 | reverse complement strand
TTGAGCGTGTGACAACAATTATGCAAGCATAACTTTTTTTTAAAATGTTAATTTATGACTAATGCAACATTAAGCATTTTCTAAATTCAGATTTCACGTTGCATTGTTCACTAAACGAAACACAAAAGTTATAATAAACTACTTTAAAGATTCAGAACTAAATACGTAATTAGGATTTATAATAATAATCTTCGCAAGAGTAAATATACACTAACCGTACAACAAAAGTACATTGGCTATGCATTGATCGCATGATATAAATATGCTAAGATATATTGTCCGTATATTTCATGAGATTCCATGTGTCTAATTTTTAAATAACTTGTCCAAATAATACATTAAAATAAAGAAAGAAAATGTATAAAATAAAAGACAAGGTTACGTTTATAAATTTCGAATAAATATTAGAGTAATCAAGAGAAATGGAAGTAAAATAATAGCACAATAGCAAGGTAATTTAAAATGCTAAAAATAAAGAAACGAAAAACAAAAAAGAATCAATTCATGGCCCAGTGACAAAAATGGAAATGAGGAACAATTAATACAAAAAAGAAGTAAAATGCTAATTGATACTGAACGACGTTAAAACGAATGTGAAAGTGTGCTGCAACAGTGATGACAATATGACAAATTGGGGAAATAAAGAAATAGAAAAGTATATAAACTGAAAATAAATCGGCGTAATATAACGGGTACCAAATTGTTGTTTTGCTAAATTATTATAATTTGTTTAAATTTCTGGCCAATAGGAGCCAACCATGGGTCTTGTTATATTAGGTTCTTTTTATCCTTATAAGATAAAAAGAAAAGACTTCAATTTTTGTATATTAAAAATTGTAGACATTTTTTATCGTTATGTAGTGCTGACAACATTTCGACCGCTTCGCGCAGTCCTTTTTAAGTCTAAAAAAATGTACATCAATTGTATCACTTTCTGACATTCTTTTTTATAAAATTAAATATAATTTTTGTCTTTTTTAGATACAATAATGATATCACTCACTGTAGAATGTGTTTTTAAGTTTTTAATTTATTTTTAAATTAAAACGTTATATAATAATTTTTATTTTTTCAAATTGTAACATTACAACTTCGAACATATTACTAGTTATTACAATTTCAGTAGCATTAATTATAAATGTGTTTCGTATTGACATTGTGTACATATAAATACACTTAACTTGTAAACAAACTAGGTTTTTCAATTTATAATTAATAATTTTACTGTGAGATTATAAGAACATAATAATGAAGCAATTATTTATTCTACAAATATTTTCGTATAATAAAGTTTTTTAAAATTTCACTCTAATTATCTGTACCTGTACGTTCGTTCATTGCGTTTTATCTTTTTATAATATTGGCCATTTCTTTAATTAATCTCTTTTCATAGTCAGATTTTAGTATACATTGTACAGTGGATGATATCATTATTGTATCTAAAAATGGCACAAATTATATTTAATTTTATAAAAAAGAAATGTCAAAATATGATAGAATTGTTGTAAATTTTTTTAAAATTGAAAAAGCCTGCGCGAAGCGGTCGAAACATTGTCAGCACTATATAACAATAAAAAGTTTCTACAATTTTTAATATACAAAAATTTAAGGCTTCTTTTCTTTTTATCTTATTAGGATAAAAAGAACACGTATTAGGATAACATAACAAGATCCATGGTTGGTTCCTATTGGCCAGAAATGTAAAAAAATTCAAATTTAAAAATAATGATAACGGAACTTATTGGGCGTTATATTAAATTCATTTGTTAAATTATGGCGGTTAATCTGATTTAGTATTTGCGTTGTTTAACAGAGCCAATACTCCACAAATGCTATGAAATTAATGTCCCTTGTGAAGCCAACAAATTAACCACAAACGGATCATGGAAATTACATTTCAACATTTAAATGGAAAGTCTCCCTGCTGAGTCGAACTTGGATAAAATAATTGTATTGCGCCAAATCATAATAATACAGTCGTGATACAAACACGAAGCCAAACAAGTATAACAATAAGTATGCTTTAAGGTCAGCAGTGACCAACATCTTCAGCGCTGAAAGTTTCTTTTCATAGAATTAAACCTGCCCTACCGCAACTCAGTGTCGAAGCGTGATATGTTCGCCAGCTCTCGAGGGCCATTTCACAATAAGCATCACAGCTAACCGCCTTATATTTATTTCTCCGGCAGTGTTTTCTACTAATGTTCGACCATGGCCGTAAATCTTGCGGATACTCGCAAAATGCAAATTTGTAAATCAATGTACACTGTTTTGCGCGGCCTCGGTGCACCGTGAACCTTTCAGGGTTTTGCTAAAAGGTTGCTTTTAAGAAAGGCGCATCCTTGTAAAGATGCATAAAAAAGAACAAAATCGAAAGCTCAGAAAAAGAATTTTTATTCACTTTGCCGACAATTTTAACAAACGATCAGTTGATGCAAATGGTACTGGCATTTTCTATAAGTATTATTTTTCAAATTATATATCTTCAAGCATAATAACAATGTATATTAAGTGTGACCTAAATTTACAGGTTGACAGTGATTACAATTACTCGTTTGACATTTATGATGATCTATTTTCTAACTCTGACAATCCATTTGTTTATTCATGCATCATTTGCTTTAAAGCCAAGTGGTAATGTAACGATCTTTAAATTATTTGGTAAGTGTTAATAGTGTAAAAAATTGTATTTTATTTTTATATACTAATATTACTTATTGCACAAAAAATAAAGTTTGCAGTGAACTTAAAAATGGAATTCATTTTTGTACAGCTTGTATAATGCATTGTGTACAAACTGGTTCGATGCTTTGAATGATACGTAGCCCAGACAGTGAAAGTAAATTTCTGGAAGGCTTATTTTTAAGCGTAAAATATAATGAGCGAAACAGCGCCCTAGCCCCAGGCATGTTCGAAGCAATGCCTGCGGCCTGAGTTAATCTCTGATTAGCAAATTATTGAGATGCAACTGCACGTGCAATGGTGTATAAATTTTAAACTCGTGAAAGTATTGAATAAAATTGATTTTATGTAATTCAATAGCATGTTATCGAAATTACGTATTTGATACATAACGACACATTGTCGTGCAGACATTGATCTTCAAAGGTTAACAAATCATTTAATTATAGTTATATTACTGATTTGATTAATTTAGTAATAACATTCCAAATACATATATTTTATATATTGTATCGTTGTTCGTTTGCACATTTCATTTTAAGTCTGATATACATTACCTGATTTATTGTTTTAAGAACTGTTTCGTACCCATGACCAATATTTCGATGCATAATTTATTACTTCTAAAAATATGCAAGCGAATAAAATAAAATATGATAAAAAAATGTTCTACTATACCTCTCGAATTTCTGCATTTATTATCACCGATTTCTTTATCATAGATAATTTATTTGTAACACGCGTTGTATAGACATAACAGTGAAAACTTGTTGCAAAAGTTTATCGCTGCTGGAGCAGTTTGTACAGATATGTACTTCAGGTTCTTCTACAGACATCAATGTTTATTCTCACACCTTAATGCAATCCTGATACAGCTTAACTTATAGTTTTATTTATAAACTTGTCATCAAATTGTGATGTTCAATTCGGGTTAGTTAAATTTACAATTAAATATTCGTGAGTTACTAGTGTGAATTTTTGTTCACCACTTTGCATATAATTCTGTACGAGTTAATATTTAAGTTGCAATGAGAATGTATATATTGAACAGTTGTTACACATACAATTAATTTTGGATAAATTACATGTTTCATAAAGTATTACTCCGAAAATGAAGTTGTTTCTAGTATTTATTTAATATAGTTTTACAAAAACAAATTAATGCCAGCACTGTTAAGACAATGTGAATCTACTTTAAATAAATTAAAGCTTCTGATATAAAAAATATAATAACGTTCATTCGCACAGTTGTTTTTTTTCTGTGTCTTGTGCAAGACAAATATTTCTTTAAAAAGTTAATCCACTTTATCTTGATAAATGCCTTCTCTTTTATATTTTTATTCTTTTTCGTAAAAGTATGACGATATTTCAGAGTAACAGCTTTCCAAACTAATCAGTTATAAAAAATAACATTGTTATGTTTAATTTATATGATAATAATACTATTTACAATGAATCACGCATTAACAGACATATTAATATTACAAAAGTATCGAAAGGTTAATACATGACAAATTTATAACTTATATCCAGCATAACTATGAGCATTGCCATATGTGATGAAAAAAATTTGTTAAAAATAAATAAACTTAGCATTTAGTTCATTAGGTTATATGTACAATATATATAATATAAAGTTCAATACTTTACGAAAATACAGATTACATGACTTCATTGATGAATGCTAACAGAATGTTCGTTATTTGGATTTTCATTGTCATTATTTTCCGTCGTTTCAGTTCTCTCATTTGAGTGTCTACCAATATTAATTATATTAGGTGCATGTGCACGACCATTCAAACAAGGCAAATTATTCACACCGTTTAGCTTCTTCTCGTACGTCCTCGGTGGCGAATAGGACTGACTTCTATTAATTCTCCTTGTATTATTCGTAGTCCTTTGCATTTGCCTAGACAGCCTAGCAGTAGTACTGGATTGCATTACTGCGGCATACGAAGGAGGACTCGATGGAAGCATGCTAGGTAAAATTTGTTCCTCAGAAACAACCTGAGAATTTTGAATACGACGATCAATCATCGGTGAGGAATATGGAGGAGGAAGATCAGTGATCCAATAGGTTTGATACCTCGGTGGCTCTGCGCACTAAAAAATTTAGACGTTATTTAAATTACAACTACAGTATAATAATTTATAATATATAATATATAATACAATATCGGAACTGCAACTGGTGCTTATTTAGAGTATTCTTAAAAATGTTAAACAAATGTTTAATTCGTTTTATTCGAAACAATGATTAAGATCGAACACATTGTTCGCACAAATCGAATATCCAAATCCTTTCTCCAATTTTTAGATTCGTAGCATATAAATATATCTTTTTTTTATAACATTTATTCTAAAAACCGAAACCAAAACCACAATCGATTTCGACAAATCAAAATTGTAAATCGTTTCGCATTCATTTCATGACTTATCCATTATTTATTACGGAGGCAACAATTTTCATTTTGTACATGCAAAATACAAATTGTCATCGTTCAGCACTTGTAAAAATAAGTGTCCTGGAATGCACAATCGATTCTTTCATTAAACATCTGTGGAAAAAAATTGAAAAAAAAATTAGACACTATCGATTGATTTATTTAATTTTACTTTTAAATTCAAGCAAAACTGATATAAAATTATACAAAATTCATAACAGTTTCCATATTTCATGATTCAATGAATACGGAGACCTGTACAATCAGTATTCCTGAAAAATAATCTAAGTACAAGGTCGCGCAGTCCAGACAATCTCTAACGATAAAAGCATTTTAAACCCGAAACGATTAACAGTTGCATGATTCGAAAGCAATGCAGCTCTGCGAATGAATTTTTCTCGATTCGCTGAGACTGCATTTATGTATCATTGTTAAGGTGACATAATGTAACGTGTAATGCACGCCGGGACCGCAACTGCATGTGCGTATTCTGAAAAAAAAAAACGCTTACATAATCTTGATCAACTCGTCCGGCAACAGTTTCGATGGTTCTTTGCTGCCGTCTCCTGCACTCTTGTTGGCCATAGAAATCGGTGTGCGGTCGCCTTGTGTTGCACGCGGCATATGCACAAGCGAGCAAGAAAATTAAGGTCAGAATCGCCAGGGCGACCCACATGTAACTCCAGCGCAACAGTATCGAGGCTACCATCGCCGCGCAAACCCAGGCGACGAGCAGGGTGGCTAGTGATCGCGCTGAGCATGGTGTGTCCTTCGAAAAATTCATTCGTTATTGTGTTAAAACGTGTTTTCGATCAATGGCTAATAATTATTTACTCCAAGTTTCGCTCTTGAACTCGACGATCGCTTTGTTTATTGTATCATTATAATTATCGTTGTTGTTATTTTGACAAAGTTAACTTTTTGATTCAAGTTTCAGACTATATATTTGAAATAAAATTTTAATGTTTCGTAATCTTTATTAGAATATTGTAACGATGACGTGAAACTATATTAAAAAGAAAATCAAAAATATAACATAATAATTAAACAATATTAATATAATTAATAATTTAAAATAATTGATAAATATTTATCAAGTATATATGAGTGTTGAATGAATGTTCTTTAAATATTTATTTTTGTATGAAATTATATATTCTATTTAAATTGATCTTCAAACTATTAATTAAAATTGTCCATTGAAATTATATGTTAATTATTGTACCACCTCGATATTATTTTATTATTTTATGCAATAAAAGCCGAAATTCTTCCCCTCTACAACCTCGTTAATAAAATTAATTGTAAAATAAAATATATAATTTGAAAGAGCATTGATTATTAGTGCATAAATAATATGAGATAAAGTAAGGTAACAGGAATAACATCATTTAAAACGAATATTATTACTGGTTACATTTATATAATAGTAAACAGATCTGATCTTTGGATTATATAATTTTAAAACTTACATTTTAATAATATATATAATAATATATAATATAATATATAACAATAATAAATAAAATAATTTTTTTAATTTAAAATAATAATGCAATAATA
Source organism: Axea sp. ZL-2020 (assembly GCA_022817665.1). Lineage (NCBI taxonomy): Eukaryota > Metazoa > Arthropoda > Insecta > Hymenoptera > Scelionidae > Axea > Axea sp. ZL-2020. The sequence continues at coordinate 5,347 of JABFOX010001991.1, read as the reverse complement.
AATAATGTATTAATTCCTCTTGTAATGTTTGAAATTTTGATTATTAAATTTTGTCATGTATATTATTCAAATTATTGAAATATTACAAGTGTAGATTATAATTGAATTTTATATTACAATAAATTAATAGATAAATAAAGTATCATCATCTTATTAAATATAAGGTTTGGTGTTGAAATCAAAATTTCCAATTTTCAAAAAAATCAATCAATAGAAAAAAAATTATAACATTTTAGTGTTGTTTAAAGATTGAGGAAATAATTTTGATAGTATGAAAAATCAAATCAAACTTTAAGACTCTAATTCACAAGTAATTTTATCAATAATATTACTAATAATTTTTTATGTAATTTAGCTCAATAAGCTTTTTATATGTTGTTAGAATTGCTCTTTATAACTTATATTTTCATATGTATAAATTAATTAATTTTCGTCAGTTTTATAAATTATATTTTTATAATTCTTATTCTTTTATTCTTCACATACATAATCACTCAGTAAAAAGAGAAGCTAATTTGAATTTTTCAATACAAAAAAGATGATCAAAAGGTATAGGGTGATGATAGGAAGATGATACCAAATAGGTATCACTTGAAAAATTTCAATTGTTTCATTGATGTTGATTTACTTAATGGTGTGTATTTATTTAGATTTTAATATCAACCTTAATATTAGTTTAAATAAAAATCAAACTATTATTATTTGCACTTGAAATGTTTAAATTGTATTATTATTTTATTAAAAGTTTAAAATTTTACTTATATGTATGCCATTTGTTAATCCTCAAATATATTTCATACAAATGTTTTCTTGTGCAGTCACAGTCCTATGTATCTTTAATTTGGATATAAAAAAATAACAAAACTAAAAAGAACAAACTAGCAAACCTCTAACAAAAATTTAAATAAAATACAACAAATTCAACTAGCCCGCTAAAATTCTATAAATTATTATTTCGTCTATTTTTGTTGCTCGGCCTGTTTTAATACTACATAAACTCCAAACTAATAGTTTGCACAATATTTTAGTCTTATATTTTTTTTTATCAATTTACAAAGAAATTATTTATAATTTACAAAAAAATTTATAATTTACAAAGAAATTTTAATATTTTATTAACGTTTGTAATTTTTGTCATTAAAAATATTTAGTAATTATTTTACTAAATATAATATTAAATATATATGACTAAAATATATAAATCTAAAATAGAAGATATAAACTTTGAATAATTTACGTAACAAAAATTTTAGTTGCCATGGCACAATTCAAGATGACATTGTCATCAGACCCAAAAAAAGTTTATATCGAAAGTGAAAATGGTAAACTACTGTGTTTCAAGATACAAATTTTATCATCTTAATTTTGTCATTCTCAACAAAAATTAAAATTCATTGCATTAACAAATTTACATTATATTTATGAATAGCGTATAGTACTCACATAAATTATTATTTAATATAATACAATTTTAGTGTTATTTTATATTTTATTGTTTACGGTTTATTATTGTTAAATATATTGAATAATTATTATATTGTATTTAAACAAATGTTGTACATAATTTACATAAATAAACGCTCTACTTATTTTTTATAACTGACATTATTGAATACACAACCTTAATTACAATAGAAATGTAATACTTCTGTTAATTGTAATGATAAATATCAATAAAATTCATATTTTAAATTGCCCGCTGCTTGATTTTAATACCACGACACACTGGCAGAGGCGCTGAAATAAGTAAAAAAAGTGAACGTTTGGTCTTATGGAAGTTAGTACGCCCTGAGCCAGGGGGTAAAAACTTCGAGTAAGTTATTTAACAAAGATTTTAGTTGCCGTGGCACAGCTGAAGATGGCGCTGTGATTGCACCTAAAACAGTTACCAAAAGAGAGTCTTCAACATCGCTTTTTAACGTATCGTGTTAAATTTTATTGTTAGTTTACAAAGAAATTTTAATATTTTATTAACGTTTGTAATTTTTGTCATTGAACATATTTAGTAATTATTTTACTAAATATAATATTAAATATATATGACTTGTGACTATTAAATCATATATGTATTGTACGATATATATATAAATAATGAAATATTATTGCATATGTAAAATTAACCTTTATTAAATATGTTTAACAACAAAAATTATAGATTTTGTAAAATATTAACATTTTTGTTATAAAATTTTAGTGTTATTTTATATTAAAAATGTTAATATTGTATTTAAATAAATGTGCGCATTTGTTTTATATAAATAAACGCTGTATTTAACGTATTTGTATTGCATTTTTATTCCATTTGAATACGTATCTGTAATTATATTTTAAATTTAATTATTCTAATAATTGTAATGGTAAACATCAATAAAAATCGTTTTAAACTACCACTTGGTTTTAGTTGGCGTGGTACAGCTGAAGATGGTGCTGTATTTAGAAAAAAAGTGAATACGTTGGCCTTATGGAAGTTTGTACCCCCTGCCCTGAGCTGAAGTTTGCAAAGATGCTATTAATTAATGAGAACCAGTCAACAGAACATCGATCTTTATCAGCGTTTGTTTGTTAATAATTCTACATACATATGAAGATATAATTAAGGTAATCATTTCCTCAATTACTAATTTTAAAATGTTTTAACCTAAAAAACGTATTGTTATAGTAAAAGTATAGAAATAACATTTGTTATTAATGCATCCAATTCTTTCGCATGAAAACGTTTTCCACTAACAAAATTTAATTTTATTTGCAAAATATTAATGAAAGTACCCAATGCGCATTTCAGCTGATAAATATATTGTGTTGTATTGTTGTGACATCGATATCATCTTAAATCTTGTACTTTTGTTGAGTAAAATTCCTCGAAACACAAATAACAGAATGAATTAAATTCATGCACCGATGTATAAAATTAATATCGATATTTACAAATACTCTAAAATTTTCCATTTTCGCTTTAAGATGAAATAAGATAAAGCGTAAATCTTACACTTACAAATTTTTTTTTCAAAATGAGTTTTGCATTAAATGATAAATGCAAGATATTTTGCTCAAACGTTTATGAACTAAAATAATTCTTGTGTCTACATTTCTTATACTGTGTTATTCAACATTTTAAATAAATAGTTTAAAAATGTAGAACAAAACATAGAAATTATTTGTAATAATATACATTTGTCCAAAATGCATTAAATTAATTGTTCATTTAAATATACTGTGATACAACTGTGTTAAATATCGAAATAAATAAAAAAGTTTAATCAAAATTTAGTTTCTAGTTCACAACGACTTTTCATTTCACTTTAAGATTGAATTGACATAGTTTAAAATTAATTTATTTTATATATTAATAGTTTATTTATATTATGGCTTATACAGTTTCTTGTTATTTTGATACACCCTGTGATAATAAAAATTAAATAAAAACATTTTTCGAGGTAACAAATTTAAATATGACTGTATATTTAACTACATATTCTGAATTATTGGGTAAAAACATAAACATATCACTTATATAATATATAACTTTTAAAATATTTTCAAATATTTGATTCTTTATATTAAAAAAGCTGAAAAAATAAAATTGAAATTTATTTCAAGACAATAACATTAAAAAGTACAGAGAGATTAATTTATATGAATCAAATAATCATCTGAAAATAATACTTGACTTGTTATAATACAAGTACCCAAACTTCCGAGAACAAATTCGAAAATAAAGCAATAAGTCTTAATAAGATAATTGTAATAAATTCGAAGAAAGATAAATGCAAGTCATGTCATTGTGTTAATGTCCACTTTTAGCGACACATCATTTATAACATTTGTTTGATAACGTATTTCATTAAACATAGCACTTACTTATTAATTAATAAGATATCGTTAAATATTATTCTGTTGTATTCAGAATATTATTAATTGTTCTTTTGAAATCTAAGTTCTGATAGACTGCTTTCCTAATAAAACATTGTATTTGTTTCATTTATTCAAAATAATAACAATCATTATGTTTTATCGTCTAATTAGATATGATATTTAATTATTACTTACTCTATAGTTATAGTTGTTTATTGTATCATCCATCATAATACTTCTTCAGTGGAACAAACTAAAAATCGATGTTTTTTTCCTCAAGATGCATTATCTGATACAAAATTAAATTTTATTGAAACAAAGATGAATTCAATAATTAATAATTTAATAAATTAAAAATAAATACAATAGTTAAAGCAACATTTACTCATTAATTTTTATAATTAAAGTGTAGTCAGGGGTCAATAAGAAATAGTTATATTTCATTTATTATTGCAACACAAGAAGATGATTAAGGAGTAGATTAAATATAATTTATTAATTGCATTTGATATAGAAATAATTTAGAAAACCTAATATAAATACCTAGCTAACATTTTATTTAGAACTTAATTAAACTTATATGTTTGATAATAGAAAACATCAAATAATATAGTGAAGTTCCAGCTAGTTTCGTGTTTAATACAATTTTTTTTAATTCAATTACAATTTGTGGAATATTAAGCTGTTATCATAGACACATTTAAACTTGCTATGAGGTTTTAATTTATTTTTTTTAATTTTTTATTTTATATATTTTATAGTTAATCATTTAATGAGAATACATCGATGTTTAAATCTTGGAAGAATTATTTTTAAATGTTTCGTATTAACATCAAATTGTAATTAATTTTATTTATTTAAAGGTGTTTGGTTGTGTACAATCTTAATATAATTTTAGCCATAATTTGATGTATTATATTCAATATTAACCAAATTTATACAGTTTAAAAGGAAAATATATAAGTAATGGGTATTAAGTTGTTTTAACATGTTTTTAAAACATGAAATTTTATCTTTTAATATATTTGATTAATATTGTTAACAAACATTTACGCATCAAATTATTTCACATTTTTACGTTTCTTACTGCTTGTATTGTATATTCTTGTCATACAATATTCATGTTTTTATCAGTTCAGTTCTGTTGTGAACACATTTGATTTCCTAATTTGACTTATGAAAATATACACAAAGAATTTGCTACGTAAAAACGTATACTTTAGTTTTGAGAAAATATTTAAATTTGCTTAAATTATAAATATACATAATAAATAAAATTTGTTTAAATTTTATGTATACATATATACATTAGCATACACACGTTCTATATTTAAAATAGTTTATGGTGATTATGTACATCTTAAATATATGTTTTTGAAAATGACATTTAGAATGATTTAAAACAATATTTCAAGTGGTTTTACAAATCATCTGCGATACGTTTAATTTATTTTAAGTGATTTATAAAATTACAAATAAAAATTCGATTTTTAAT
>JABFOX010001990.1:0-12036 GCA_022817665.1 Axea sp. ZL-2020 | reverse complement strand
ACAAAGAACTAGAATAATATTATATAAAATAAAATTATTCTTAAAAATAAAATAAAATAAAATTACTTTCTAAAATTCAATAAATAAATTAAAAAAAACGTTGAAATAAAATTTTAACTTTGTTTATATTTCTTAATTTTGTTCCTTATTTTATAGACATTTTTATAATCACCAGTTTTAGCAGAACTAACGATGAAAGACTTGGAAGAAACGAGTTTTAAAAATATCAAATTTCCTGTTCAGTTTTTATACAGATATGTGGATGATATTACGTCTATCCCCAAAGATGAAGAACAAGATGTATTAAAAATGTTTAACAATTATCATCAAAGACTAAAATTTACAATAGGAAAAGAAATGAGCAGATCAATAAGTTTTCCAGATATTTTATTGAAAATTGAAAATGAAAGCATAACGGATTGGTTCAGAAAGCCTACATGGTCTGGTCGTTTTCTAATTATTTTTCTAACAACAATGAAAACTAAAAAATAACTCTATTTTATAATTTGATTGACAAAATTAAAACTTTGAGTGACAAAGAACATATAAATGAAAATATTGCATTTGTAATTAAACATTCTTATGAATAATCATTACTTAAAAGAATTTATTGAATGATGCATAAAACTTAGGCTTAAATGCAGAAACAATAATATTAATCTGAATAATACAACCAATAATAGACACAATAATAACTCCCTATATTAAACAGAACATAGTTACTCCCTATATTAAACAAATTAATTATAGAATGAAAAACACCATTGATAAATATAATATACAAACAAGTTTTAATAATAAAAATAAAAATAGTATCAATTTCAATAAATTAAAAGATAAAAGCAACATAGAGGTAAATCTAACGTTGCATATTAAATGCCTTGTAATGGTTGCTCAAAATGTGCATAGCATAAACAAAAGGATATTTGAATAATACAATCTATCAACGTAAATATAACATTAAAAAAGACTCAAACCAATGTACAGCTTTAACTTAACATATGATCAGTCTGCTCATAAATTCAATATCAAAGTATTAGATAATGAAAATAATCATCAAAGCAGATTAACTAAAAAATTGATAGCAATAATAAAAAACAAAAATTCAATGAATAAAAGACAGGATACAGATAATCTAAGTAATATATGTTATAGTTTATTTTCGCATATAAAATAATAGCAACAATAATTGTAAATAGCCTCTTTATGAGCAAAAACTATGTATACAAACAATGACGCAACATTATTTAGTAAATTTTTGACAATACAGATTAATGTGCAGAGTCGTGACAATATTACAAATTTTAATAACGATATATACCATTGTTTTACAATAAAGTCAGTTAAATTTACACTATAGAGAAAAGTGTTTTATTGTACCTATAAAATGTAAATCTTTGAAAATGGACTGATAAACAATCAAAACCACCAAACTAATAATAATAAATTTGAACCAAATACTTAATGTTCAATTTTCAATAGTATAATTTAAATAATATTTACACATGTTCCTTGTGTATCCAATGACCTTACAAAATAATACTAATATAAAAATTTATACGTTTAAATAATAGTTAAATTTTGTGATATACAAACTTATTTATGGCTACGTAAAATTTATAATACTAACAGACCAATGTGAAACATTAAAGATATTTATATTTGAAACATGAAATATAAAAGCGGAAGAAAATCTTGACAAATTATTGCAGAAATGTGTGAGGTTTTGTAAAAGTCTGAAAAACGATCTGCACAAATTTGCAAAGCAGCCTACAAAGGCCTGCAGAAGTTTATAAAATGGCCTACAAAGATCTGTGAGACTTTACAAAGGAGCTTACGAAAGGTCGGATAACCGTGCAAAATAATCTACAAATTTTCAAAAGAAGTTCGTGGAAGTCTTTACAAAGCTTCGAAAAAGTTTAAACAGTGGCCTATAAAAGTTGGCAAAAGTCTAAAATTGTATTAAACACGAGTCAGCTGTAAACATTATTCAAGTTTGAAAAAACTTGGAATGCTGCGTTTCACCTACATTTCAGCTTATTCAATGCGCCTGTCATAGCTGAAGTGCAACTTTATTATTCAAACAGTTAGGAATTGCGTGTCTTTCGTTTGATGCAAAAAGGTTTATTGATTTTTATCACGTACGTACGATTTGCAGAAACGTGCATATCTCGCGCGTGAATTCCGGAAATCGTACATTTCTGCGCCACTGCAAAAGAACAAGTATCTTCTTTTAAGACGTTTTTGTGCAAAAGACAAAAAATATCTCATAACAAAACACTTTTCAAAAATCTTTCGCGTGGCAATGTCATCAAAGAAAATACCTACGCTTAACATATTTGCTTTTCTAATGCTCTGAAAATCAACGAAAACATATAAATTATACCTGACCTATATCTGGGTACTAGTCACACATTTCATTGCCACATTTATATATGAATTTCACATTTCTGTTTACTTTTGATCGTAATCATTTATGCACATTTTATTCATTTTAATTGCAGACTTGTAAAACTCTACAAAATCCGTAATTTAGCGTTGTGTAATCTTGCATGTTTTTACTTCTTCCCACGCGTTACAACAAGCAACTATCAAATTTCTTTTAGGACACAAATGCGGCCCTGCTGCGCATTGCGAAAACAATTGTTTTAATTTATAAAGGCATTTTAAAAAATGCTCGAGAATTTCAACATGAAGACAAGCACGTTAAACATAAATAAACATTTAACAGGCGGAAACAGTTATTTAAAATGGTTACGTTTGTTTTACAATTCGTACACTTCACTTAATGTATATATAAATTGTTTAAAAACAGAAATATTAATTATTTATACGTCAACATTATATTTTTAAAACATTTCTAACGAAATATTTATAAATAAATATAATAAATAAATACAAGTTAACCAAAGTCTAAATATAAATCATGTATAAAATTTTTAATTCATTATTTTTTACTTTTTACTTTTTACTTTACCTATACTGATCCACATAACTAATAACTTATAAATTTTATCAAACTATGGAAGAAAAAATAATTTTTTGATTCGACGAAAATTTGCAAATAATCGTTGCAACAAAATGTTTCACGCACTTAATATTTCTGTGTCGAAACACCGACGATTTTCTCGTTTTTCGTCGCGACTTGTAAAATCCTCCATATTTCCAATTCATAAAACTATTGCAACTCCCAAGACAACGATCGACCAAAAGCATCAATCGTTGCAATCGAAGCAAGTACGACCTTAGTAATGGATTTTTCATAACCGGAGCGCATCGCTCCCTTAAAACGAACACTTAGTCGGTTAAACAAGGAATGTCTTGACACCGCCCCTACAAAGAACGAGCCCCTCCAGAGTCCATTCGTTTGCGAATCATGTCGTAAGAAGAACAAAGACACTTCTCATTCGACATTTCTTTCCAACGTCATTCTAAAAACTCACGCTACGAAAGTATCTTGCTTTAAAATGCTGACACCTTAAATTAAAACACTATCGTAGAAATGTATCGCTGGTCGGACCAGAATCGTCACCTGTGTTATTCATAAATACGTGTTTCCTTTTTGGAAAACATGATTTTACTTTGTACAGAAACCATCCGATAAACGGATCCGAAAGTGAGCCTGAAAGTCAACAAAAAACAGCGGCAGCCTTGGTGGATATAATCGATCGTAATTAACTGGACACACTCAGTTTTCGTACACGTTCAGATTCGAATTCAAAAAACTTTTTTTTTTCAAAAGTAGATCGGAGTTTCATGAAAATTCGCAAAACAAGAACAAGTGGAATTATAACTAAAATGTACTTTTTAGAGGAATCTCTTAAAACAAGACGAATTTTTAACATTAGCTTTTGTTATAAGATACCATCACCTTAAATTAAAACAGTGGAGTTGGTTTATGATGACTTTTATAACTCTACATATATCTTAGTTTAAAACTCGTATTGAGCACAACTGTAGCATTTACAATTGACACAAATTCGCATTCTACCATTCCCCGTGCAGTGACGGTTCCTTTGAATATTCAGTCTCATCCACTTTTCTCTCAACGTTTATATTATGTACCAATCAAAGTCCAACGCCCGAACGACGGGAAGTTCTGCGGACTGATGCAGAATCGAGTTTTAATTCCTGTAGAACTCCCGCTCAGACTCACCTATAAAAACTAATCCTGCGAAATTTCACTTATCAACTTTCAACCCACGCTCGACCTCTTGCACAGTTCGACTCGTTGTGAACTTCGTTACAAACAGTATTCTCACCGCAAACAGTATTCGTTAAATTAAACACAATGCAAAGTTGTTAACTGAACGAAACGTTTTTTATCGCTATCATTACAACAGTATCTTTCCTTTCTTCAAAACAACGGTAAAAAGTACGGAACAAGCTGGCCTATGCAGCGAAACGCGCGCCACTTTGAACCGTTATAAACGATGAACGAAGTTTCGACACGGCGCTTCGTTGCGAAGTTTCTGAATATTTTTGAAGCGCGCCTCGTTCTGGAATTTCAATTGCGATTGATCAGTCGTGGTTCGATAAAACCGAAGTCAGATCGGCAGATGGATTTTCCACTGAGGAAACACGATTCCGTGCAGAAAGTGACGATGTAAAAAGTGGCAATGAAAAATGGTCGTTCAACATTTGTTACAGTTATTGAGCCTGCATTTGGGAACATCGTTAGTTTAACGTGGATTTTCACCGTTTGTTGCAGATATTGGATGCATGTCAAAAGTAAAGATTAGCGATGCATCAGTTTACGTGCCAAAATTAAGACGATCTTGACAGCTCAAGTTATTCAAACATTGATTCCTAATATTCATTACAAGAAACTTGATAATATCGAAAATATGTATCGGGCCAATAAGAAAAATAATTTATTATTCAACAAAGTATAAATATTATTTAACTATACACAAAAGTACTGCGGAAAACAATTCTAAAATAGTTTATGGTATTCAGTGTGGTGATTATAATTCTCTTTATATCGAACGAACAAACATTTATTTAAAAACACCAATTTATGAGCATAGATATAATGAGAAACTAAATAGCAATAAATATACATTATTGACCAAACAAAGCATTGAAAATGATTATAGCATCAATTATGATGAAACGAAAATTCAGGATGCAGACCAGAATTATGAAAAAAGAAATGACAAATATATTAAAAAGGAAGAACGCAGTGAATAAATGAACTGATATAAAAAACACGAGTAGTATTTACCATGGTTTATACTTAAAAAAAAATAGCCAACAAAAACTCGCAATACAGTTTTAATTTTTCGCAATTATTTAATTTGCAATTTAGTTTTCAAAAGGTTTCAAAGATTGGGAAACTACCACATTCTAATTTGTTGTTATGTTTATATAGTTTCTGTGTTATGTAAATACAATGTTACATGTATCAAATTTATAACAGACGTATTACAGATGTAATTATGAAAGTCAGTTGCATAATGTTAAATTTCAAATCGAAGTATAACTCGACGAACTTGTTACGTGTTTTTGAAAATTAATGACGAGCACAACATTTGTTAAAATATTACCAACGTGTAACAAGAATTAAAAAAAAACTATGCATTACATAGGTTTACATATGAAAAAATGAGCATCGTATGGTAAATTTAACCATCCATTATTCGTTAACTGTCATATAAACATAAAAAAGGTTTCAGTTTTGTTTATAACAAGAAATGTTGTAAATTTATAGTTTGTAACGCAACATAGATTTTGTAGATTTGAAAAGGATTATTTGAAATAGTCGAAATGTCGTCAAAGTAATAAAGAAATAAATATGAAGTAACCTATGCATTGCTTATTTTAAATAAAGACTCATGGTTGGTTCCTAATGGCCAGTAATACAAAATTTAAAATATCAAGCCAATATCGGCGTGTAATTATTTGTCAATCTCTGTCCCTGATATTAGACTATTATTAGTAGGCAACATTTAGCCAAGATAAGACATTTTAATTAATACATATATATAAATTTCACTTTGTTTAAAAACTCTTTTCCAACGTGAAACTCTGAAGTTTTAAGTATTTTGACAGCTTACTCTAAAACTGTCGTTTAGTGTATATAAATTTAAATATAAACAAATTACTCTATATTTAACATAAAAACGATTACTTTATTCTAACACTTTTAATTAGACTCGGTTTACAATCTCTACTCATCTGACTCTCCTGGCTCTTTTTCCTCACCATTTTACTGTCAAACTGTTCCCAACTCCCAGCTTAAATGCTATCTCTATCACACTAAACATTTATCTTATTTCTTAAATATGAATTTCTATTAAACATCGCTTGAAATATGTGATGCTTAGACAATGGTCAATTGTAATATGACTTTAATGTTGGTCCGATTGCCTGCGTTGGTCAGCATTTCTGCTTGGGACGGTGCGTTCCGCCAATTTTGGCATTTCAATTTTGTACGAAGCTAGACCCGATTTGTGCGCGAAAAAAAGAAACGTTTGCAAACGCAAACTCCTCTTAAAAGCCTCAATGCGTTTCCTCGTGAAAAAAATCCAGCCAGAAATGCAGACACGAATTTTACGAGAGGAAAGAAACAATGGGGCGAAAGGTAATGGGGAGAAATTTAAAGGGCGCGGTGCGGTCGAATTGAGGGAAAGTGGAAAGGGTCTACTTAGCGCGATTGCGAATTGCGAACGAGGTGCAACTCGACTCGCGCGAGGTCGAGATGAGTATTATGGCGAAAATGAAATAATTAAGTGACAATTGTGCAGCTCGCGGATCCTCTCGTAAAATTACGCCCCGCGGATGAAGCGAATGAAGCGCGACGAGAAATCAATGAGCGTCGTTAAAAATAGTTCTCCGCGCGTTCGTTCGTGCGTTTGAGAAACGCGAACGGAGAAAACAGTTGATTAAACGAAGGGAGTTCGTTTGAATGAGAACTGTCAACGAAAATCGCCGCTCGCGTCGGAAACGCGCGTTGATTAATTAAAGTGCTGTTTACGAATGACGCATGAATAAGGCGCATCTTTTACGGTCGCTTGAAAAAGCGCAGATTTTATTAGCGGAAGTTGAAAGAGCGCTACGACTGTGACCTTAAGTTTGAAAACTTGTCCTACTTTTTGATCGCTGTGCATTTGGTAATTGAAGTGGATTCAAGGTGTGCAATTAAGTGCCTATTTATAGAATTTAATGCATTCGCTTAGCGTAATTTATAAAAGTCGTTTACGCCTTTTATAAATTTTTATAAACCACCTTGCGTGAAGCGTCTGTCGAAAAGAAATGTGAATCAGTTTGTACGCGTTTAGACCGTGTATTCGACTGCACGTGTGTTGCAAAATGAACAAACAAAAAGAACAAGTACATATCAATGTTGGGGTATTTAAAACATAATAAACAAGCTTTGTTTGCGCGAAAAAATATAAATTTGCGCGTTTGCATATTTGCTGGGTAATGGGAGTAGCAGTATTTTAGAATTGCGATATCGGTTATCGCCGAAAACAAATAAGTGTGGCAAGATGAAACTATTTTGTTGTCATGCAACGTAAACGAATGCAGAGGAAGATGAAGGCACGTATCATCGCCGTCTGTGTATCACTTCTGCGCTGGTATTGCGAGATACTAAAAATGACAAGATGAACAGAAGATTAAAACTGGAAAGAATAATGTTTTCGTTTAATAATATACTATGGAGATTTGCGTCTGTGTCGAAGTACGAGAGCATTACATTTTTATCGTTTGATCGATGATATAAATTAACAGTTGTGAGTTTCTATTTCCCGAATTTTGTTATTTTAATGAAAGCCCGCCATTGGGTTGAATGAAGTCAAAGCGATTTGAAAATACGAAACGTGATGGGCAACAGCGTCTGATATTATAAAAAAATGATTGGTTCGTAAAATAAAACGAAAATTGATTTCATTTCAAAAGGCTTGGAAAAAATGATATTTTCACACACAATTGTAATATTCTAAACCTCGGAAATCTTTTTAAACCAAATATTAAATTTCGCATTATTTTCTTCAACGCGTGATACACACAGCTCAACAACTGACAAATTTTTTGTTCCATTTAATGGAGAATTGTAACAGCGAGGTACGGCAAACACCAGGAATTGAACACTGCTTCCCTGAGTGCCGAACCATTATAGTGCTTAACCATTTTAAACCATCGCTGCTCAGTGTTCTTTATTTTTATATACTTGTTGCGTATCTCCAAACGTATTTTTATTACAAGGACTACGAACAAAAGTCTACTTGCAAGCGTATTTGTTAATACTCGATGCATCAACGTGAGCGTTTTTATTTTGAGTAAGAGTTAATAATATAAATAATAACGTTTGTGTTACTTGAAATATTTCTTCTGATTGAATTAAACGAGCAAAAATTAATGCATTTTAGCAAATACAACATACTTTTTCAAACTATAGTTTCCTCTGCTATCGTAGAAGAAAAAAAATTATCATAAAATTAAACAACTAAAGAACTTGATAAGATAATTGTTTACATTTTATGCTTGCAGTATAATTGGCTAAACAATCGATAACAATAACACAGCTGATCCACTCAACTGTTTTTAAGAGTGAATTAAATTCGCTCCTTGAGCACATACATCCCACGTACACGCATTCCACCCAACGTATGTGCAGTCAACTACCTCTAGTTTTTTTCTGTCGGCTGAATTCAACAAATTTACTTTTATGTTTTACTAAAACTCAATAAAGATTATACACATGTAACAAATACAAAAAGAAAGCTCTGTCTCATGGTATATAAACTGGAATTATATATAAAATATATATAATTATTTAAATTCATATATTTAATTTTTCTCCATAATTATAATATAGAAATTATGCACTTTACCAGAACTTAATATTATGTGTATCATTTTAGTATAGCGTATTATGTTGATATGAAATTTAATTTTTGGTTAAAATTTAAAAATTTCTAATTGTCATTTAATTACAGAAGTGAATATTAAAATATGTGTCAATATTATTAAAGAATATTATATATTCTTTACGTAATGAATTAAAATTTAAACGATTGACAATTAATGATTTCTTAATATTTCTTTAAAATTGTTGACATTGCAAATTCAAATGCAAAGCTGTATTATGTTAAGAGTATTCGTGATAAAAGGCATTGTATCGTAAAAATAAGATTTCCTCAATTGTCGAGTAACGCACTTTGGAGTGAAAATTAAAAACTACGTGTTCAAGACTTTTAAAAAACCTACCCAATACTACTTATTAACCCTCAACCTCATTTCCCAACCACTGGAGGTAGAGAGATGGGTAACTTTCTAATCCCAAATGGGAACTCTCATTTTACATTGCAGAATTAGATTTTGCATTTAGATTTTAAATGAAACAATCTTCTTTATTCGTCATAGATCTTTTCCAGAAACTAATTTTAACGTTAGCCAAGAACAACGATGCAATGTGGTTTCTGTTTTCTCTGAATTAGTTTCTTTGTCTTTTACGATCGAGGTGCTCGTTTACGTGTGTCATCTTGCTTCTCACTAAACACTATGAAGCAAGTAAAAATTTATGACAAAACGTTCCAACTGACCACCTTCCTCCATTTCGCATTGTACTGCCCAACCGAAAAAGATGTATAAAAATCCGTTCTTTTCTCTTAATTTGAATTAATTTCTGGACCATTGTAATTGTCCGTTTGTTCGAAAAGCAATTCAATTTGAAATTATTCCCAAAAAATCCCTTATAAAATGCATCGCCAGATGCGTGGGAAATTCCCACGCGAGGGAATTTCCTATAATCTGCCAATGCTTTAGTATGAGGGAATTTCCCACGCATTTGGCAATGCATTGATATGAGGGAATTTCCCGCACATCCAGTAATTTATTTTTATTACATTTTATGTACAGTTCTTCGTATTTTTAAATTGTATTCGTGCAATTTTAATAACAATCCTTATAATCGTTACTTAATTCGTTATGAAATATAAAAATGTTTCTAATTTCTGGTAGAAAAATCTGGCAATACTGATGCGAAAGAGATCGAATTTTTGCGAAGAAATTCCTACTCTTCCGATATCAACATGGCACAATTCTTAGTTTATTGACACATTCGTAATAAAGTACTCAAGAATTTTGGAAAATGCTTGCTATTTATTAAATTCAATCATTGTTATTTTAATATAAGAGCTTCATTATAATATTACCCTCTGATACACAAGTCTTTAAAACGTAATGAAAAATAAACAAAGGCACGAACAGCACAGCGAATGCTACTACGTCATGAAATTTGAATGATTAAAATTGATTTTATAAATTTCACTTTTGATGTTTCTATTTTAATATTTTAAATCAACTAATTTGATTTTGTTTATTTATTATACAATGTGATGCAAACAATTAAACATTGCATAGCTGAGCACGTAATAAATCTATCATTAAAAGTTTTCAAAGTGACATGCTAAGCAGTGAGAAATTATAACAAATAAGCACCATAAAACGGGAAAGAAAACGCTCCCACATTCACTTGTATGTATATGTTTACACTCGAATAAAATAAAACAGAATGAAGATAAATAAGATGAATACTCGTATTACAATGCAGTTGTAAACATTGTGGCATTTAAAATTGTGAATATCGACCAAAATGAAAAATAAATAAAAATAAAATCTAATACAATATCAAAAAATTGAAACAGCAATGTACTTCGAGAAATCTTTAGCAGTCTATATTCATGAGTCTGATTAGTGCCGAAATGAGAATAAATTTATCTCTCATCTTCCTCCTTTTTTATTTATTGTTGTTTATTTAATCCCTTAAACGATCATAAATATTTCATTGCACTTATTTCATCACATAAATCATTTTATAGAAAATGTTTTATAAATGATCAAAAGAAATGACACAAAAAAAAATAAACACCGATTTATTAATTGAATTAAGAAATTTACCTGTATCTAAAAATAAGTTTGCAAACTGGCAAATATAACATATTGATGTTTTGCTGATATGGGTACGATTCTTAACAAAACCAGATAAAAATGTTTACAAACTTTTGTTTGTACTCTAACTTTTATAATTTAAATAAAAAACAATTGAAATTTCTATCTCTCTATTTATCATTGTAAAACATTACCATAGTTTGCAAAAAATTTTTTTGTTTTAAACAAAGTATACCTCACACCTAGTAACCAAAATTAATAAATTTATAATTTGACAGATTTTATGACAAATTTCGTAGACTTTCTCATACAGGTTCCCAGATTCCTTCAGCCCTATAACGATTCGTTCAAAAACTTGAACAGCGTGATGCAAATTTGCGCAGAATTTTATTTTATGATATGTGTATAATATAAATATTTTATATAATAAAAATACTTTATAATATTCTACAAGTGTAGGATTCCGGTAAATTATTTAGAGATAGTGACAAATACACAACAGTCGTTCCTGGACTTTTAATTACCATTAATAGCATCCATGAAAGCCTGCGTGCAGTAATTTTGTTTTGCACATTTTCTTGCCACCCTCAAAGAATTGATTTCACATTTACAAAAGCATTCGCGAAAGAAGCAAGTTTTTGTGACCTTTCTTTTCACGGAAATTGACTTTCCTTTTGATGATACTATTTCGAAGTGAAACACTGCATCTTAAACTAAACCATTTCTCTAATAAATGTTAGCGATATGCATATCTGCGCTCTAAAATCGAAACAACTTCCCTTGGCTGCTTGAAATTCGCGATAAAAATTGAAATACCTTCCATTGAACTGGAACAATATTCTGATATTTTGCGAAGATGATTTATAGATCCTTTCCACAGCATTATTAGCAGAATGGCATTTTCGACGGTTCCACCAACCTTTTTATAAAATCAATCACTGCACTGAAATGCATCAATAAATTAACCGTCAGAGAAATTATATATATATATATATATCTTATAACACTAGTTGTTTTAAATAATCTTCCTCTAAAAATGTTTTAATGCTTTTGAGCAAAGAATGATAGTTAACAAAAGCTGCACAGTCGTTTACATTTCAGTTTTCTGTTTTCCTTTCACTTCCTTTTTCTTCTTTC
>JABFOX010001989.1:0-12037 GCA_022817665.1 Axea sp. ZL-2020 | reverse complement strand
GCGGTAGTGGAAGTTCGTTTATGACACTACATATCAGTGTTTTAATACAGCTCCTGCACTTATACATTCGAAGGAGGTCGTGATCGTGGGAAAATGATTTCTTCGTTACTCAACTACTTAACAAGGAACCACTTTCCTTCTGCCGTACGAAATCGTGCGCAGGTTGCTGCAAAGAACGATCAGTGGAACTGATTTACACGTTAAATATTTTTGTTCATAGACTTGTTTCCTTTATTTGTCAAAAAAGACAGCGATGGTGAAGTACTTTATAAAGAATGTTTTAATACCGCGGTTCGAGAGAAACGGCGCTTAATGACTATGCAAGTTCTAATTGATACAAAGACATAAAATTCTTATAGCGTGTAAGAATCTATGATTATTTTGTGTGTGTTTTTTTTTCGCGTGTGCAAAAAAATATTCATACTGATAAAATGGTTAAGTGGAAAACAAGGATGATGCGAATGTTGTGTTTTCGAAATACTTAAGTGTTTTCAATAAACATATAAGATATTTTCTATAATTACAATTAAACAGTTACGTTTGTTGAGATCTGTGAAATGCACAACTCGTTAAGAGAATTTCAACTCATCTACAAAAAGGTATATTGATTTGGGAAATGAATTTTCATGGTTAATACAATTCGGTATTTGTTACTCATAAGATTTACTTATAACAATGTTGAGCATTTGATTCGTGTCAAAAATTTAATCGATATTGTAACATTGCACTGTTGTGCAAAGTGCAATTAATATACACAATTAATTCATTAGATTTATTGAACAGAGCAATTTTTTAGTTATTCCAAAAACTCGCTTCACTGGGAGTTTTAATGCATTGAAATATTTTTATAGAGTATAATGTATCGATTATCGTTACAAACGAAACAAAAAGTGTTATTAATTTTTTAAATACATATACATCTCTGGGATTATTTGAAAGTTAATCTGACGGTTTACTCGCTGAAAAATTGTTTTCGATTTCAAAGGATTAATACGAGCAAATGCTGTTGGAATATCATTTTGATACGCACGAATTGAAAATTAGTTACGATAACAATTTTTAATG
This sequence comes from Axea sp. ZL-2020, assembly GCA_022817665.1. Taxonomy (NCBI): domain Eukaryota; kingdom Metazoa; phylum Arthropoda; class Insecta; order Hymenoptera; family Scelionidae; genus Axea; species Axea sp. ZL-2020. Next base: position 10,972 of record JABFOX010001989.1, on the reverse strand, counting down.
AGAGACTGTAATCTTTTTGGGTAGTTGTCCAAGTCATTATTGTGTTCAATAATAATAAAGTTCATTCAATTAGTATTTATTGTATTCTTTGTCACTCGGTACTTTAATTCATTGGACATTATAATCGTTGCTGAAATAAAATATATTATTGAAATTAATGCCCTTAACAGTGTGATCTTGCTCAATTAATAAAACAGATAACTGTGAAAAGTGTATGAATTTGTTTTACAAATACTAAAATAAACATCATATTTTAATTTAATTTATTTGTTAACGTAATCCTAGAAGTATTATATCGTTTGTTGAAAACATTTATGGACAATCTATTTTAACAAGCTTTAAAAGCACCATCAATATAAACAACCGTGTAATTCAATTTAAAAGATATTCAACAAAATCATAAAAAATAGTAAATCCATCGCGTTAAAGCTTTGAATAATGTTATTCAGATAACTACGGGAACGATTTCAAAATAAAATTAGAGCGATATAAAATAGAATTCATTTAATTTACACGTTATTTAAAAAATTGGATTTGCCATAAAAGTCATATTCAACGTATTTGCGAGCATTCAGCAGAAGCGAACGTCACAGTTTTAAAGAAACAAACCAGAAATGCAAAATTAAATTTCTTTAATTTGTGCCGTTTCTGGAACGTTTGCCTCGCACAAATACGACTGCAAAATTTCTACATAAACCAGAACGTTGACGCACAGCTCTCGACCTACGGCTTAATAAATGAAAATTATCGCAACTTTTCGCAAAAGACAAATATTCTTTGCGACGGTACGTGAAAAACGGGCAACCCAGTTTCAACATCGACACAATATATTCGTGTCGTGACACAGAAGCAGTTAACGTTTGTTTGCGGAGCGCGTGGTAAGAAGTGGGGGGTGTTGCGCGCAAGGAGGACTGAGATTTTTATGTCTGTCGTGATGTACGCGATGTAGCGACCCTTTGAATCCCGTGCGATTCCAAATTGCCGAGATTCCGACGTTCCCTTGGGCAATTGAGAGCGTACGGCTCCCCCTCGTGTTACGCAAGTCGGTAGTCGAGCAGACACGCTATAGCTTATTCTCCACTCGTGTTCCACGAAGAGATCGACTCAGCGTTATTGTCATTGGGATCGGGCGCGGGGCAGGGGAGCGGGTGTGAGATCTCACGATAAATTAATTACGGGTTAACCGGCATAACGAATTCTGTCGAACGAGGAAGGAGACCACGAAGCTTCTAAACGAGCTTTGAGTCGATGCTTAACAATCGCCCAGTATCGCGAATGCCGTGCACGTTTTACGTTATTATCAGTATTATCCTTATCAGCTGCGTGTTTATTTCCTCTAAATTAAGCTAATAACCGTAACATCATGCATAATTCGACGAGTGTGACGAACGAACATTTACCAATTACCAGCTGGCATAAAAGGCATTCATTAAAGTAAAATTTTAATACGGAGTTCTCGGTTCCAGATCAGATTTCTTAGTTCCTCCTATTAGCGTCACCTCGATGTATTGGAAATTACGAGCTTTATGTTTATTCATATGTAATCGTTTGCGCGCCAACTTTTGAAGGATTAATTTTATTCTTTAAGTACGGATTAGTTTACGGTCGACCGTTGCAAAAATATCGGCAAGTCGTCTTTCTTGAATATAATTGCATCATTATGCGTTGCACAATTATAATTAACGTTAACGTTCGCTCATTGTTCCTAATGTTACAAACTTGTTAAAATCGATCAAAGAAAAATTTCATCTTAATGGCGACTTTTAACTTTACTGCATGCGCAAACCTGTTTAAGATCGATTATTCAGTTGTCAAAAGAAAAGAATATCAGTAATGTGTGTTTTCTTTTTTTAATAACTACAATAAAACGTTGTTAACAAAACACCATAATAGTTGCTATGCTTTATTGTGCTTTTTATATAGATAGATATACATTATGTTACATATTTTAACATTTAAAGCATACTCTCAAAAGTATAAATTAATGTAATGAAAATTATTTCTGACTAACTGATAAAAAGGAAATTTGTATATTTTGACAGAATCATCATATCAGGCGCTCTTGTCGGTGGAAACAAATACAGACGTAATATTTTAAATAACTGTCTATTTTTTATTGCAAATCGAGGAAATGATTCGTTAAAAATAATGTAGTATTTATTTGCAACACTTTTATCGAATCGTACATTCATCGAAAGTTATAAACGTGTCAAGTTTCTGTTCATTATTATTAGATCGGGAGTAACATAATACAATGACATATTATTTCTTTGTAACGAAACAAATTTTGTATGAAAAATAATTATTTTCTTTAATAATGATTTTGCCTCAAAATGACCAGAATAAATTTTTTGCGTAAAAAAATAGAATATGTAAATAGCAAACATATTATATAATTTCATTGCACACATTCTATACATTATTACGTTAGTTATTTTATCAAACAAATTTTTGCTCATTGTACATTTTATATGTAATATTTGACGTAGAAAATAACACGTACATTGTGAAACTGATTTTGATAAGTATATTACCCAAAAATTGAAATAAGAACTGAAGCATCGACAAACTAAACACATGAAAAAAAATTTAAGTGCGCGCCATTATAATAATGTTTCGGAATATAATTAAGGTTTTTCTACACTGTATGTATAGACAACTCGTAAATATTCTACTGAAATTTTCGTATAATAATTATTAATGAATTTTAATACTTAACAGACCTGCTGTGTTTTTCGGTTTCCGGGCCTTCATGTAAGAGAGTTGAATGACCATGTACGTATGGTTTTAAAGCGTTGCAATTTTATTAAATCAACACTATGTTTCATGAAATTTTACAAAGTTATTTATTTACATGCCTAATATTTCTTACAAGTGTGATATTTTTCCCTAGAAAGTCCGAATGGAAAAATGTAAACCTACGTGACCGGCACATTAAGTATTCTTATATATATAATATTATCTAAAAATTATCTAGGTCGACAGGAATTATCGATAACTGATATCAGATAAATTTGTAGCTATGAAATTTAAGTTTGATAAACGGAATTTGTGAAATGCGAAATATATATAAGTGCGAGTCTTGCTTTCATATATATTTTTGTGTTTATTATAACAAAGTAGCAATCGAAAAACTGAAAGCGGATTCTAGCAAATTTCCTTAGTGAAGTATGCTACCCTGTAGAATTTTTTCTGGAAGCATGTTCTAATGTTCTATGTTTAATATTTACTGTGAATTCGAAATTATGTTGTTGACCGAACAGCACGCCATTTTTCTTTATTTATTGATAATCACAATTGACGACTTCAATGTTTATTATAATTTTGTTCACAGTTGTTCCAACAATGATTCATTCATGTTTTCTATAAATAAAAGATAAATATCGTGGCGAAGGATCAATAGATTTGTTCTTTTCATTCTTGCTATCACGTTCGATATAATTCTTGCACTTTTATGGAGAACAGTAAATACAAATGTTTAATTGCTAATTAGGTACTCATAATTGTACAAATATAATATCCAATAAAAATACTTGTTCATTACAACAAAGCGCTAGTTGTTTGAAATGTTCCATTTAATATTTCAACATTTACTTTTATCAAAGAAATATATAATGTGCATTTTGATAATTGTAGTCTTAAAAATGTAGAATTATTTATTATTTATAAAGTGTATTAATGGAATCAGATAACTGATGTTTCGTTGTACAATTTACCTTTGAACCGATCAGCAAGGCTTAGGTGAATCTTAGCCTCATGAGTTATTATAATTGTTTAATATACAGAATGCACAGCATTCAGCCATGACAAATAAACAACAACAACAATATTACAAAGAATAATTAACTGATATTGGATCATTATAATTTATTAACTTACGTAGTTTTTCTAGTCGTGGTCAGTATTGAATTAGATCTGTGATGTGGGTCATTTCTGTCTGGGTTACGTTGAAAACAATAACCAGGAAATAGAGACTCGATGGAACGAGCAATTTTATTTAAACACATTGCATAATTCATAGTTAAATGAACGTGTATCATTCATTCTAATTTCGTTTTAATTCATTGTTCTGTATCAATGCAATGCTATATTTTATAACTTATCGAAGACTCGCACAAAATATTAATTTGAACTTCTGATTCGTTTTACAATGCTTGTAGAACGCAGATGAATCATTTTTTATTTGTTTCTTTTGAGTTGCATCACAAGCATGGTTAATAGCGATTAAAAATTTAAACGTCAAGAAAGTCCAACTATTTGTAAAAAGAAAGAATGAAGTTCGTTTGTAGACAGTTAGTTTGGTCTGTTCGTTTCGTTATAATAAAATCGATTGCCGGCGGATTAAATATAAATCGTGAAAGTTGTGTTAGCAGCTATAGTCTAATCGGTTGGTCATACTGCTTGTCTGAATGATCATCGAAATTCTTATGACGTCTTCTTTTTCGCGTTGTGGTTTTCCTAAGCTTTTGTGGTTCCGCGATGCGCTGCCGTTTTGATTTGTATTAAGAAACAGAGCCGCATTCACGGATTGGAAGAGAGCCAACAATTCATTCACCGTAAAGGTAGGACACGCATCAATAGGAAGTATTCTGCGTCTGAATTATGTTCGCGCCACAAAACATAAATGAAGACAACGATTCATAGGACGCGATTGTGGTTACTGTTCTTTATACAGCGCACGCGTTTGAAGCAAGAAACAATGATCTAATTAGTCGACGAGGAACGCTCTTGTATAAATTTATAAACTGCATCAGCTGGTTAATTTGCTCAGCGATGTCCATGAAATAATTTACGTCGCGCTCATCCAAATTCGACTCAAACTGACCAGCTTCGTCTGATGAAGTTGAGCAGTTCCGAGCTGCTCGCATTATAATCTTTAGCTTATTTCAGTTCGTACAAATGTTGCACGTAGAAACAGTTCGCATGTTTATGCTGCTTTAATTAAACAAGTTGGGATAGCAATTAGGAACTAAACATTTCTGAAAGAACAACATTCGCAGAATATTTATCAAACTTTTTGGCCGACTTTCAGATGATTCGTAAACGTCCGTCATCGCGCGATGAGCGCAACTTCCATTTCAAAGCACGGGAACTTCTTTGTCTGCGGCCGTGCCGAAGTTCCCCGTGTCGTTAAGAATTCATACTTCACCTAAGCTCTATTCTAACTTTGGCATCATCGTAACTAGCTGCAGGGATTCTCTCGAGTTGGACAGTCGCATTTGCGGTCTTTCACCCGGATTATTAATTCGCGATTAACCGTTCTTATTTCGCGCGTGAAAAGTCCCACGAGGCTAAAAAACTATGAATATAATACTACCTCGTTGCGACGGACAAAGTTGTCTACTTATGATCGTAGGTGAAAAATGCAAGGGATTATGGTAAGACTTTTAACTCAAATAGGTCAGAATTTTATATTCAAATGGCACGTGGAACTAATGGAATTTTTAAAGCGTCGAGGTTGTTTACGTGAAATGTGATCGCTTTGTCGTGCATTTGAAACAGTTCGGGGCACCACTAAAAGTATGAAAATCGATTTGAAAGAGGCGTCGGGAAGCTGTTGTAAAACTACTTTTTGTCGGGGCGAGATAGCAGGCGAAATGAAGGGAGATGGCAGATATGGGAATAAAGTTGACGTGGAAAGGAACGGGAACGATGAGGGAAGTGCAGCGCGCGATAAAGACGTGGTGTTCATTCGGTAGCTCGGTAGCTCCAAGATCAATTTGCGATTTCTGAACCGTTCGTTCGAGCCGCCATTCGAAACTACGCAAACTTTGCACGATCTCGCTCGTAAATAACGACCGGAAGTTCCCCGAAGGATTCCGCGGTACGCTGCACTTTGTCAGAGATGAACGACGGCATCGGATGATGAGATTTTGGTAATATCGATTCGCTTCGACATACCACCTGAGTTCTGCGTTAAGGGTTTATTTACAAATACTTCAGATTTGAGGCATTACGAACATTAAACATCATTTTGAATCCAAGTGGGGTGAAATAAATAAGCAAATAGGAATATACGAACACTTTGATTCAAACCGAAATTAAGAATATTTTATCTCCATGGCGAAATGAAATTTCAATACCTCTCAACCATAATGACAATTTTTCAGCTAAAACAGAAATATTTGTTGACTCAACATTTAAATCAAATCGTAATTATGGTAAATAATAATCAGGCTTGGAACATTTTCATAATAATTACCGTTAATCCCAATCATAAGTACTGAAACGCGGTTATTGCATATTCTTAAACGTAATTTCACATTTTTGGATAATGAATGCATCTTTAATGATGCAGTGTTTATGATTACACACTGATATTAATTATGTAGTATTATTAACTTGACAGAAAAACGTTGACGATGGTAAAACAAAATTGCACAGGTTAGCTTTGTCACTAAAACACAAAACTGAATTAACAAATACGTGTTATGTGTGTATTAACGTAAAATTTTAACGTATTAGTTAAACGTAAATGTGTTGATAATGTATGAATTAAATAAATATAGTGTCAGCATGTAAATGCTTCTGGTTATTTTAAAAAGTTAAGAAATGCCACAGACTGAATATAATGAATTAAATAAACGTGACATAAATAAATAGAAATGGACATTTCAACGAGATAGGTACATGTAGCTTTTGCTTAAAAATAGTACATTTTTGAGCATAGTTTTATGTCATTTCGGCATAAAACATCTGAAACATAAAATACATCATTTTATGAAATACAATTCCTCTGTTTAATTTTGTATCAGGAGCAATAATGAATGGGATGAATAAATCAAATGCACAAAGTATTATTAGCGAAACAATATTGAAATCTGTACAATAGCTGTCGAATTTCCTATTTCAAGTCTAATATTCCTTATACCCAAGTAAAACTTAATCATGGTAACAGACTCCATTCAGTTCAAATAGAGAAGTTCGACTATATCAAAGTTACAGTGAGTTGGATTTATTTCCTCCATACTAATATAATTTCAATTAAATTTTACTTAGGTTCTTTCGTAAATGTAGGTTGTCCCCTTCTTGTAGTTATTTATAATGCATTGTGGGCAATTTAGTCAATATTTAATATAGTTAATATCGATTGTCTTTTTGCGAATGACACTTTTGTCAAAAACCTCATCTGCTTGAAATTAATGTTAAAATAAATTATGCATTTGAAACACTCAGTTAAACAGTTTGTGGTACTCTTAAATAATCTGCCTTGGAAAAGTACGCGAGATATATAAAATATTAATAATTAAATTATTCGTAACACGATGAAATTTCATGTTCTAATGAGCAATCGATTATAAGCTATTTTTATTTTAAATGTTTATTTCGTATCATTTTAATTGCCTTGCCGCTGAACAAATGACAACGTGCAAACAACATTTTATTGGATTAAATTTTAATTATTTCAAAATTGTTTAGTCATTTTTAATTCGGCTTTACGTACATTGCGAATTAAAAAGTTGATTCAATAAACCATTCTTTAGAAATGTAATATCTTAGCAAATATTTGATCAAATTAAAGCTACATTATAATCTATTAAAATCTAAAGTAAATTTCATTATACTATAACTCTTCTTTCATTATAATTCAAATGCATATTTATCAATGCCCGAAAATGTAATTTGCGTATAAAAAACGATTCTGTTACATTTTTTAGAGATAAGCTTTGGTACACATTTACATACGAATAGAGACTTTCACCGAATTCGATCATAAATCTCGAAAAATTTCATTCCAAAATTTCTCACTCAACTTTAGCAGCAGAGAGAAGTATAGAAATTATGAGTTTAGGATTATAGACACATTTTTTTTTTGTACTCCAATATCCGTTCTTTATTAAAAAAATTTTTTATGCATCGAATAAACAAATCCAATCGGAAGCGCTGCATAAACTGCAAACGCGTTTCCCGCTTGACAATCGTGAGCTTAGTAAATCAGATTCTATGCTTTTAACATCGCAAAAAACATCATTGACAGGTGCATAAAAAGCAGAATAGATTGCGCCATGTGTTTTATGCACGCGACTAAATTATAATTTTTATTTATCTGTCAATGATTGCGCGTATTGTCGAATACTCGTTTAAAACTGAATGGTTTTCTGTTGCCATAACAATTGCGAATTATATAATCGGCGAAGCGTTTTCTGGGGAATTATTATACAACATTGAAATTGATTTATTCCCATCGTTTACACTTCTGCATTCCATTAATTAACACGAGTGCATTTTTCTATTGCGTTTTCGTTTGTGCGTTGCATCGCCGCACACATCAATTCCGTCTCATCCAAGAAAGAATTAACTCAACGAATGCAGCGTTGGCTTGCGAAATGTTTTTGAATTAAGAAAAATGTACCGCCCATAGTTTATTGAATTGCAGTGATATTTTCAAAAAAAAAAAATTACAAGAAACCCCGACGAAATGACACGGAAATCGAACAATCGAATCATATTATTCCGTACAAAGTACAATACACCACAATCAGGTCTGTGATTTCAATTGCGGGTGAATTGTGCGGTGTCTTTTTTCGGATTCACCGTAACGACTGCGACGCTGTTTCACGAACGTTTTTGAAAAACATTTTTCAAAACTGATTTTCAGGCTGACGAATGCGCGAACGTTTATCAGGGATACGTATTAAAATATACAATTTTCGTTTCGAATTCGTCGCGTTAAAGATTACGAGGCGGTTGTTATTTTTTCGCTCCGGCGAATTCACGCGCAAGTCGATGCCGACCAATTGAGCATCGCTTTGCGCATCGCGAAGAACCTCAACTTTCGGCGTGTCGATTCTGCATGCGAGTCAGCGCTATTATTCATCCCTCCCGCATTCGTCCGTTTGCGCGCCTTTTGCCCATAATGTGGCACATTTTGTTAGAGAAATTTATTCGCGAACAAAGCGGGAGATGTTATTAATTCGAACGCATTTCGTTTCATTCGAAGCGCTTACGCGTTTTCGTGTTCGACGAAAAAGGGACGTGCTTCATTTACAGTGACGAGGACCGGTCGTATTCAGCGGGAGAAAATAAACGAGACGGGAGGCAAGATTTAACACGGGCTGAAACGCGGCACGTATACGCGCTGCAAATTATGACGGCACTGCAGTGTCGACAAAATCGTGTCCAGCGTGGCATTGTTAGGCGCGCGCACAAAAAAACACGGGTCGCGCAGACACGTGTGCGCGGTAGCGTTACACCCCGACGCCGAAACGGAAAAAAGCTTCCGTCATTTCAACATTATTTCAATTTCATTATCTTTCTTATCGCGCTTGTTATCTCTTCGCTGACAAATACACGGGAACGAAAGGAATGTTTAAAAGCCGGTTCTTGATACGGAAACTTGTTGCACGGATATCGTTAAAAGTCAACAAAAAGCAGGCTCATATTGAATCTCATGGCGCTGCTGTCATTTTAATGAATATCGCTGTACAATAGTTACTATTTTTTCCCCAGAAAGCGTAAACAAAAATGCAAAAGCAAAACGCGCGTGAACGGGGAAACGCGAAAATCAGATTTACCGCGCGAAAATATTTATTTTGACGTGGCTGCGTTATTTACGGCTGGCAATTGTTTGATATTGATATAACTGCGATTAATTTGCGTGCAACTTTCGACAGGAATGACCAATTCTTTTTAACAGCGCGCACCATTCCGGCTGTTCCATTAAACGCTTTAATTAATAACGCGCGGTTTAACGAAAGTTTCGGACAACGTCGAATTCTAAGCATGATCTCACAGTACGATGGGTGCAATGAAAACGGCTCTGTCTACGGTTATAACGATAGCAGCGTGCGCGCTTTGTGTTCACAAAGCGAAAATCGTGATCATTTGTCCGGGAGAAATCGCGGTACGCTGTAACGGCCGCGTACCTTCGAATAATTAATTGTTAATAAATAATCACTCGGCGAGGAAAGCGCGCAAAAAGCAAATAACATCGGATTGTAAATTAGTATCGCTGCCATATTGAATTTGAAAGTGTCACTGCAAGATTTCGCACTGGCCATTTACATGACTGATTGCGAATAAGCATTGATAACGTTTTGCTTAAGGCTTTATTATGCACCGGTGCGTGTGCTTTTTTTCCCCATGTCCGATGCTCAAAGTTAATTTCAGCCGTGCTATTAATCCCTCCGCGTTGCAGTCTTTTCTATAATTTATCGTCCCTGTTAAACAGAAAAAAATCATTCTTATTGTTCTTGTTCAACACGGGTAATTATGCATTAGAAAGTTACTTGGTTATTTGAAAGCCTGTCACCGTTGCAACAATTATGGTAAATAATTCTAAGCAGCTATCCACGGATAAGAGTTTTCTTAATGCTCTGTATAATTTAGCTAATGCAAATTGTTACCGAATTTGTTCATAACTTTTTTTATATTTTGTTTGTTTGTGTTTTTAATTATATCACAATTACAAATGACGACAGCAAAGCAAATATTGAATAACTGAATACGTTATTTCGTAAACGAAATTTTATTACACGAACTATTTTCATTTTCATGGGAAAAATTAAAATCTTAAATTCAACTTGAATGAACTTTTTGTGATGCAAAATTTGATTACAAGCAGTAAATTTGTTTTGCTTTTCACTGCTGAAATTTTCAGTATTATAAAAACGAAGAACCAATAATGAATGACAATAACTGCGAGCTCCAAAGTGATATTAGGTTTCAAAACTCGATAATCGGTAGACATTCGTGTTGGAATTCGGAATTCAATCACGAAAAATTTCATAAACAAAATTCCTATTTCTTTAGCAAAATCGTTTTTTTTTTGTTTTTTTTTTTGTTTTTTTTTTTTTTTGTTTGTTTGTTTTTTTTTTTTTTTCCAACAGCTTATTAACTTAAAACACATGTTGTTATTATTACAATTATTTTTTTTAAATTGACTGGCCTTTAATGAGAACATACTGGCACAAACCAAAAAACACCTATAAACATCAACACAGTGGTACAGATTTTTTTAAAATACTTATAT
>JABFOX010001988.1:0-12040 GCA_022817665.1 Axea sp. ZL-2020 | reverse complement strand
CTGTATGATAATGTTTCGTTTCTCAGGCAAACTACTTAATAAAAATTAATTCTGCTAAAAAAATGAAATTATTTTGAGCAAAAATAATTATGGTATTATACTTTTATGAGATTTCGGTATGTATTCCAATTATGGGAACTGCAACGAACATAACATTTTTTTTTATTTTGTACACATGTAGAATACAATATTATCGGTTAAATTAATACTAATACTTATTGTAGTAATGGTAATAATAATAATAATAGTTAATAGATATATACTGCAAATGTTTTCCATTACTTCATTAATAAATATTAACGATTCATTTTAAAATAATTTTTCCGGGAAAAAATAAATGCCTCACGGAATATTTCGCAATACCCTATTGTGGCAAGATACATGCCATAGAGCACTTAGCAAAATAACGCATAGACTTTACCATGATTACCAAACACAGAATTAAGTGAAAAAGAAATATTTCGTCCATTTGCTTTGAATCTAAATTTCGGAATTGTACAATTTAAAATGTATCAGTTTTAAACTATAGAAAATGCAAATTCATTGTGCTTTCGTCAAAATCTGGATTAATAAGCGTGAATTATTGAAAGTCTCCGAAATAACTTTGGCATAAGTCACGTTGTTTAATATGTTACAGTACACAAAATGTAAAATTAATTGTTATTCTAAAATGTACAACTAAACTGTATTAATGCACTTTATTTTTGTTTTATTACATTAAATAAATTCAATTATTATATTGGATATAATTCTAATGCGTCATTCTTTCATCGCTATTTTACTTAAGATGACACGTACGAAAAATGAAAAATAATACTTTTCATGGAGATTATTTTCTATTTGAAATGATAAATTGGAATGTATAGTATAAAATAAGTGCCGTGTGTTATTGATTTCATTCAAATTATTAATCAAATCACCTATTCTTTCACTTATTCTGTGTTTCAAAAAGAAACAAAATCTATATATAGTTTTACTTAAATGAAAAACCTATGTTATAAAATTTCTCAAATAACGTTCCTGCTTATGGGGTAAATTAAAACAATCAATGTAGGTTATAAAAAATTTCTAGTTTTAACGAATTAATTTAGTTAACAGACGTTAACTAAATTATATTTAATAAGATGATAATTTTTTTATTCAAATTTTGGTATATTTTTTATTCAAGTATAAAAACATATGTAGAACGATTTAATATTTTTTTTTACTTTTTATGTTTCTTATTTTTATAACATTTATATATTCATGTAATGGCATTCGGTACTTAAAGTTAATTTATTTTTTAATGGAAATAAGTTGAATTGAAAATTTTATTAGTAACGTTGTTGTACTTGATCAATTATTGTTGTATTACGCAAATTGTTCAGTACTTATTATTCAAATGAAAAACAATTTATTGACTGATTAAGCACTAGAACTGCTCTTCATTACACAAAATATTAAAGTGTTTTTTTTTATCAAGCAATTCAAATATTTTGCAAACAATTCATATATGTTTTGAATTAACGGTAATTCTTACTTTTTCATTAAATATTATACGAAATATATATTAACAAATAATAATATATGATAGCAAATAAATTAAAACTACCGTAAAATTAATGTTGTTTTTGAATTATTTTTGCGTGCTTTTTTCATGTAATTATTGTATATATGTGTATATATATATTTTTTTAAATTGTCATTAATAGCCTGAGTAAGAAATTGATAATAAGTATGTGAAATATTTATAAATTGGCTTGACTATTTCTTATTAATCATTATACATTTATTTATTTTTTTTCTTTACATTAACTTAAAAACATAAAAAATATAACGTAAATATATACCATTAATAGATATGCAATCAATGACATTTTTATTTGGGTCTTAATAACATTAATATTATGCTCACACCATATGTCAACAAACTTGGGAAATTATATTGTATGAAATGTGATATAAACTGATTTTAAATTACATATTATCTGTTTGTATCAAAAGAACCTTGTATCTATAGATTTTCTATATATTGTAAGCTTCTAAGGCATTCAGGCAAATATCAAAGACTGTTATATATTCAAACAATTCATTATATTTCAATATATACTACCAAAATACATATAATAAGTATATTGGTTTTTCAGTGTAAATTTCTATTGTACAAAGTGAAGTTTTTTTCGTTCAAATTAAGCCGTGAGAGACATTAATTTAATTTTTCATTTAAATTAATCTAAAAATAACATTGCTGAACAAGCATTCTCTTTGGCCAATAGTTGTGAACTAAAAAACTATTAGTGCATTTTGACATCAATGAAGAAAAAACAATAACACAGCTTAAAATAAAATTTCAATAACGACAATCTTGTAAAACAAAATAAAAAACAAAAAAAAAGAATAAAAATGGAAAATTGATCATTCTTAAAAATAAATAAAATTGTTTTTATGTTTGAAAAATATAAATTGTTGTATAATGAACATACCGAAACTGCATAATTCTAAGATGAAGTTCAGGAACATATATTTGGGCAACTGCTGATTTTAGAAAAATAATGTACCATTCTGTAAATTGAACTAAGTGGAAATTAACTTATTTATACGTAAATATTCATTTATTTTTAAATCAGTGAGCAATGCGTAACTTTTAAGTAAGTGCAAGTACACTTATTACGACTGAATGACTTATCATTTATTCAAATTTAGAGAGCATTCTGTCACATGCTATACAAGACACAGCGCGTATGCGATTAACTCAAAATAATTTCAAGATTTCGGGGTCTCAATGTTTACGACAAACATACATAATCATTATAACTGATTATATTTTAATATTAGCAATCTTCTTCACAACAGCTGATATGTATCTCTTATATAATACAGATATTCAGAATTTATGTATATGCAGAAAAAATGTATACTGTAATTAGAAGAACATGATATTGTTTATAACGATGAAAATATTTCATAGTTATTACGTAATATACATACACATACTTACATACATATATTCATGTAACTAATCGTTATATAACATTGTAACAATAAATTACTTTCTTATTTTTAGGATTTATTTTTCGAAAAACCTCCAATCACAGCTAATTTCGTCAGTATTGCTCGAATTTCTTTAGAAATTCTTAACAATTATTTACTTCCAATTACATTGGAAAGGTTTGCAATTATAGAATTCACGATTTATTAAATTATAGTTTAGCACTGAGTAACAGTGTAAAAAGAACATTAAATTTGTTCACATTTAAATGTTTGCAAAACTACAAAGATCAATACATATGCCATTTAAATTATATATACGTTACATAACATTTTATATATATTATACATTTCCATTTTATAATATTAAAAATAACAGTTTTAAGTGTGGAATTTCGAAATAATTAGAATTATGATTCAATACATTAAATTTAATTGTTATTTAACTGTTATTATAAGTTAAACAGTTATTTACATTACTTAAATAATTAACGTATTATTGCTTAAACAATTATATCATTGCACAGCAATCCCATTAAATTACTCCTAATATGTTCTAATAAATTTAATAAAATTTATTTATTTATGAACTTGAAGGTCATGATTAGTAAAGCACATACTTTAAACTGATTGTTTAAAGCGTAAAAAATCATTTGATGATTAAATGCTTTCATACGTGTTTAAATAGACTTGTATAATTTACAAAGAAAAATGACAAAATATTTAAAATGCAAGTAAACATAATTTAATATTATAATTTAATGACTGTGGGTGTGTGTGTGTGTATGTGTGTTTGTGTAAATATAATATACTTTGACTAATTAAACGCAACGAAGTCCGGATATTTCGAACCATTATAATTAAAAATGAAAGAGTGTCTCTAAAATAATTTAAAAAAAATTATTTTTTCATTTAACTAATGGAATAATTTTATATACTACAAAAGACTAAGTTCTGCTAACTTATGTTATTTCATTATTTTAAACTACACGATTTATTAATACCGATGCCTTAATGTTTAAATAATAATATTTGAAGATATACCATAGTTTAGAGAATTATCAGTTTTCCGTATCACATCGAAAAATTTGCAAAGCAAAGTAATCTTTTAAAGTAAATAAAAGAAGCTTAACATGGTCACCTAATATTTATTAGGCAAACGTTCGTTCAATCTTCCTTAATCATATTGGACACGCTCAGACAGAAATGAATAAAGCAAATGTCGCAAGTTACAATTTCTAATTATTTCGAATAAAAGTTTAATTACTTTAACTCGAAAGTGAGCGAGGTTAAGTAAATTAGACTAAACGTTAAGTCGATTGGTTGTTTCAATTCCATTGTTTATTATACCGACTGAATTTTGTTTTTCAAGGATTACCTAACTTCATTATGACTTTAAATTTATTGCAAAGTACATCGCATAATTCGATGGTGTTTAAATTCATGAAATTTTAATTCAATATATATAAAATGCGCTATTTGAATTAATGAAATAGTTTTAATCGATTTTCTTTTACTGAGTAATGCATCTTCTGTTATTTTAATATTAATCATAAGTAGCATTAAATTACGTAGAAAAACAAACAAATTAAATTGTAATTTACAACAAAAAAAGGAAAACATCATTTACTTTCATGAAACTGAATAGCAGAAATTCAACTCGTTTTCTTCAAAATAAAATGTGCTATTATTGAAAAGATATTTTCCTTACATTTGTATTTCTATGAAAAAAGAATTCTTATTTTTTCAAGAGAAAAATAAATCGAACAGAAAATTTACAATTTCACACAGTATTTACTTAATCGCAAACAATATGTAACCGTGCTTAAAACATATAATAAACGCAATGAGGCATAACACTTTTTTCCGTGTAAAATTCAGTTAATTAGAAAATTACGTAATAACGCTTTTTGATGAAATTTGTATAACAAAAATGTTAAACTTTATGAGAAAGAAATCTGAAAGATCAAAAATGATACAAGTAACGATAGTAGTAAAACTGTCGCAATGTGGAATGGAAATATGAAAATGAAAATACATTAACAAAATGCAATTTTAATAATAAACCGCAAAATGTTAAAAACAGCAGAAGTTAATTTACGAGCACGCGATGACAGGATACGTAATATGAACACATAGCTGAACGAAACACATGCTGAGATAATCGATGAATTCGAAAGATAGGTTCAAGTCGCGTGAATGCGAACATGTGTGTTGGAAGATAGATGCTTGTACCTTGTACACATTATCGTAAAGGTTAAATTTGTATTTGCTAAATAAACGCATTTTCGTGCATGCGCACGAAATTCAATGAATCCTCAAATTAAGTTTATAAAAAAAATAATAGTAAGAAAAACGTGCGTTATAATTTTAAAATATTGCATGGCTATATGGAAGTGAACGGATTTATTACGCTATTTTTTGTAGTATAATGCGATGCGCAAATGGGCGTTTGTAAGCAAATAATTCTAATTATCCGCGATAGCAATTTGTATTGAAAATTACGAGCATAACGAAGCCGATAATTTTAATATTGTCAATACTTTTAATATATTTTAATATACGTGTAAATATATTTTCTTTATGCATTTGCGTTGGATGATTAGTGAGAGTATTAATTTATTTTAATAAAACATACATTTGATTATTTGGTGCTTTAAAAAATATTGAAAATAATCAGAACTTTCGAATGATACAAAAATGCACTTATACATTCATACTTTCATTATTCAGAGATTTGAATTTGACCTACAAAACTGTCCGTACAAAAACTGATTTCAAAAATTACAAAGTTTTTCATTCATCGATACTTTGTAAAAACTCTTGTTATTCGAACTTTCAATATGATTACATTTGAACGTAGACATTTTTCAAAGTTAAATTTTGTTTTTAAAAGAAATCCGCGGTAGTAAATTCGACTACAAAAAGGAAATCAAAAAAAAAAAGTATACTACTTATATAAATTATTTATTCTTTCATAACAAAAGAAAGGAAATAGTTTAAATTTGTTACCGGGTCTTATTTTTAGTCAAACTGTATGGTCTATTTGTATTGTGATGTAAATCGATGAAAAAATCGTACATTTTACAAATTATTATTCCGAGGGTATGTCCATTTTTGGCCAATTTCACCATTATTGCGATAATCATATTATAGTTAAATAACTGTCCAAGCAAAACCGTTCAATTTTAAAGGAACTTTTAATTTTTCACAGTTATATTTATATATTCACAATGAATATCTGAAATTTCGTGTTTGAAAATACAATTTCATTGTGAAATCGTGCCTTGTTTAAATTAAATTTAATGAATTTAATTAACTGCCATTAAATTTCACACTTGGTTTAATAACATTATGTTAAATATTAATAAATTGTACACAGTATTTTATCCGACGTAAGCCGAATTTATGCATTTTCTTCACTCATGTCGACATGCATGACAAATAATTTCTGACAATGTACCCGATAAATATTATATTTTAATTTTTTCAATTAAATACCACAGCCGAAATTTATATAAACTACGATTCGTGCAATGCATTAATACGTGCAAATTAATCGCGTAATAATTATAATGATTTTACTTAATTCAGTTTCCGGTGTAATTCAATTAATTATCTTCCATTTAATAAATTAAGCAGTAATTATTATCATTATTATCAATGTTTATTAATTCTATTATTACGGTTCTTAAAATAATTTTGCATACGACTCGACAACTAGAAAGAGTATTTTTATTACAACCAAAAATTACATGATGTATTTGCAAGCCAACGTTTTTACTTTGAGTATTTTCTGAATAAGTGAAATATGAAATAATTCATTGTAAATTACATTTTTGTGGGCACTTCGTTATTCGATCCTTCATATAAATGTAACAGATGACAATTATTCGGTAAGTTTTGCAATTTATTTTGAATAAATTTGAGTAATGTCTAATGATTTGGGAAAGAACATCTAAATTATAGAACTGCTTCATTTTCATGTACTAAATTATACCCAATTGAATAAATGTAACTCATTATTTCAATAATTTACTACATATCTTCCGTATATCTCTTAAAAAGTTCCAACTACATTTTTATTATGATTTCTCGTAGTTGTATTTCATCTTGTTTTGTTGCTAAAAAATTCATTGTAAGTTTGAGTTTGTCAAGAATAACGCTTTACTCATTATTTTTTTGATGAAAATATTTTTTTTGTCAGAAATTTGTATATTATGATGTTTTATTTTAAATTGTATTTTAATAAATTTTGTTAATAAGATATTTATAGTTATTAATTATGGTAATTAATTTTGAATAAATCGTTTAGTTTAATAACACATTCTAAAAGTGTTAACGAATATTTTCTAAACAAAAAATACAATCGGACATCGAATGAAATTTACTCGTCTGTTTAGACGATATTTAAAAAGTTTGTTAAATTTTTAGGAACATTTCCGTAAATATCATTGAGTTTCTATGTATACCTATATGTTCAATACAAGTTTTTAAATTATTTTTTCTCAACGCTGCAAATAACACATAACTTTGGTAAAATTCAAACTAGTGTCTGTAACTTACTAGTTCTAAGTTTTATCTGTTTAATGAATTCAGTTTGTAATATATAATATATAAATACACTTGTAGAGAGAAATTGAAAATTTACTTTTTTACTCAATAATTTTATTTTATTGTCATACATTAAGTGTGTTACTATTTTAACTAATTAATATAGAAAAAGAATCAAGAAATGTCAATTCAAATTTTACGAATAATAATATTTTTAGCGAATATCAACTATTATTGAATAAGTAACTTATGTTTCTGAAAATCAAATGATAATTTAACTGAGATTCAAGGCCAAAATATTCGATTAATTTAAAATAATTTATTTAATTAATTTCAAATTACAAATTTTAAAAAAAGAACATATTTTAGTCGACCAATAGTTGTACACGAGTAATGTAATATTTTTGATAATTAGAGTTAAACTTACAAGTATTCATAAGTTCTATTCGTGAAACATGTTTCGTCACAGTTCCAAACTTGTTATGAATAATGTGTTCTTGTTTATCAAAAATTCATAGTTACTCCACAAAACTTTTATTTGAAAGTTCCACTAGAAACAATTTATGACGTTTAATAAATGCATTTCATAGTTGGCTTATAATGAACTTATCAAAAGTTTGTATATTATATTTGAAAAGAGTTAAGTTCTTCATTATTTATCTATCGAATCAGAGCTGTTAAAAGCAAATTCATCTATCACAAAGCATGTTTCTAAATCTATCTGTATTTTATGTCATTGAAGTATTTAATTTTGAGGAATTTAATTTTGGATTTCTCAGGATTTTTGAAGAATATTATTAAATAAATCATACCTTAATTATTATCTTCCATGTCATTTTTTTATAAGAATATTAAAAATACGAAGAAATTAATACATTATTTTTCAATTTTAAAGAATATTCAGTAATGTTATTATAAGTTTATGTTATTAAATATACATATCATGTAAATGCAAATTCCATACCAAGTGAATTTATTAACTATTTTTCTGTTGAAATAAATCCCACGTAAAAGTTTGCAATGTTAAATTTAATGTTGACAATGCTATTACAACACTGAATAATTGGAATAAAACCTAGAGTCGATGTCATTTAACAAGTATGAATATTAAGTATGAATAAAACAGTATTTTTGAAACTTGAAAAAATTGTGGTGTAAATTATTATTGATTGTCACGAGTTGAATTAAATTAATTGTTTTGAATAGTTTGATCTGTTTCATATAAAGTAATGTTTTATTTGTCCTGGGAGAAAGGTGGCCCGATCGTGATATATATTTGATCAGGTCAAATTCAGAAAGACTTTGAGTAGTTAGCAGGACCGGGGTCATAGTTTAGACAGTTTGGTCAGACTCTGACCAGTCGCGTTCGTGTGTATTAATGCCATGTTCAGTTGCATCGTGGTCCTGATTAGAAATTCACACATGAGATGAATATTAGGAAAGGTTTTCCACATTATAGTCACTTTTTCATTATTATCATATAGGCAATTTCTATTATATTCATAAAAAAGTTTTACCACAAATTATTGAACATATTTGAAAAGATATCGTTTCACAAACCAATCACCAAATTTATGATAATATTAGTTATCATTATAATGTAATATTATACCATATTACAATATTATACAATATTTTGTAGGAATATATAAATTGATTATGGCAAAATTTGGAAAACTTGTGTGAGAAATTGTAAAAAGCGGTGGTTAGGATTTTAATATATTGGTTAAATTCAAATTTACCATAATTAAAAAAAAAGATCGTAAAAAATAAATTTTTGTAATTAGAATTCCTTTTACAAACTACGAAATATCGTATGCTTTAAACAGATAGATAAGCATTTTAGGATTATTACCTAAATAAAAATATAATGCTCATTACCAAATATGTCACGTTAGTGTACTATGGATGATATTTTCATTGCTTACATTTTTGTGCAAAGCGTTGGATGTACACGCTTTTTATTTGGAACTTTGCGCGTGTTTTATTCTACTCGATTTTTTAACTTGTACTTAACTTGGTGAATTTAATATTAAATTTAGACCAATCTTCTTAATTAGTATTTTCACCATTGTACTTGCTTCGCATCTCTCAACTCTAAAGTTTCCATTTATTAACATCTCTTAGTACGTTTTATTAGAATGTCCGTAGTCTTAGAACTGAACTCAATTGTCTGAATAATTTCACCTTTGACACGTCATGCAACGTCCTGATGTTCGAGGAGACGTGACTTGACAATAGTATCTCTGATAGCGAAATGGGTTTGTCTGACTACAACATTTACAAATGCATTCGGATGGAACGAAGAGGTTCTGACGTTTAAATCGCTCTTCACAAAACGTTAATTCAAAATTTCTGTATATATTCAACAACGATACAGAAGTATTTTAGTGATTGGTGCTGTTTATATTGTGCCCAGTTTACATTTAAAATTATTCAATCTTTCTATATTCTTTCAATAATATTTTCACACAATATCCTAATTTAATGCACCCTCAACTATCCCTCAGAGTACCATTTTATAGATGTTACCTAACATTTTTCTTAACATTGAACTTTTGCACTGTCATAGCCATGATTCATTTTTGTTTATAAAATCTTACTGATATGAATTTCTTAATATTTCGAAATCAAGTTTAGTTAAAGCTCTTTTTAAATATCGTGAAATACACGACGTAAAATACGATCGCCCAATTGTCATTGTTAATGTGATTGTAAAGCTGCTTGAAGAAATTTTAACTCTTAAACATTTCTTTACTCGTGAAATTATTTCACTTGAAAAACAACGCTGTTTTCGGACAAAGTCTGCTAATATCAATCTTGCTCTTCGGTTTGACGACTATCTTTTTAATAATCTGAATAACAAATTTCAGGTTAATACAACATATACAGAATTTTCTAAAACCTTTGATCCAGCTTGTCTTTCTGTATTAATTCGTAGATTATTGAATTTGATTTTTCGGGTATTTTCGTCAACTATTTCTCTTTGTATTTTACTGATCGAAGGTCGAAGGTTGTTACGCTGAAACGTTAAGAAGATCTTCATGAACAATCTTTATAAACATATTGACTTTTATAATACTTTGATTTCCGTGAACGACGTTAAAATATTCCCTACGGCTGACAGCGTGTTAGCTTATTCAGACAGATCTTGATACTCTACATTTCACTGCTGTTCAAAAAATAAAGTCTCTTTGAATTATAGCAGAAATCGCTGTTCTATTGACAGCCGTCAATTGTAATTTTGACGGTGGTACCATTTCATTTGATATTGATGTAAATGACTTCGGAATACGTTTTTCTCCCGATGGTTCCTTTCATCTTTACGGCTCTGACGTTGTTCATAGAAAACTTACAACTCGAATTCATTAACAGAAATAGTTATGATTTCAAACTTCCCAGTTCCTATAAATACTTATACATTGCTTTGGTTATAACCATTTAGGAGTGCATATCTAAAATTTCTATGTGAAGCATGACAGTGATAAACTTGAGTCAATTCAACATAGATTTCGTCAGAATTTTATGTACAGATCAAATAACCTAATGTCTCATATAGACTAAGAATATGATTCTCTTTTCATGACTGAACTTGCTAGCTTTAACAAATCGACGTTTGTTATGCACCCTTAATTTTTGTTTTAATTATCAATGTTCTTAATAATTTATCAGTTAATATTTACTTATTAGCAAAGTGCAGTTATTTGTACCCTTAATTGAATTAGAAAATTTGAAAATTTTTGACTGAATTTTATCGTAGTAACTTATTTTTATCTAACATATTATAACATTTCATTGTGCTAACTATTATTTCAAATGTTGATACTTTTTTATTTATGATTTATCCGTTGTCAAAAGCATAATTATTAATTACTTCCAATATTTATTTATGCTATTTCTCTCTCATGTTTCACTTCTATATAGCATTTTTGTATTTGTATTTTTAATGTTTATTCATATTTTTTAACGAAGGATACACACCATTTATTGTAATAAATAAATAAATAATCATTTCTATAATTACTGAATCACGCGATTTGTCGCATATAAACCTCATTTGCATTTGTACGTTCATCGGTATTCACACATAAGCATCATGCTTTTTTTTTCTTTTATTGAGGAAATAGCAGAATAAAGATAAATGCAGTATAAATAATTAGAAAAAATAAAAACGAGAAGATGGACGTTATTTTTGAGGAATTAATGTGAAATAAATGCCAAAACAAACTTCGAAATTCAAAAATCATATTTAATTTTATAACTTCATTTTAATATCCGGAAACTCCAACAATGCAACGTTACAAATGTTTCAAACAACAAAAGCTCTATCATAAATTTCGCTTATCAGACAGATCAAATACAGCATTTTCTGCGCTGGTGTATATTTCAGTAAATAATGGCAATTCGATAGTCTTTCGCAAAATACAACATATTGCTTCAAAATTATTAATTGTTAAGTTACATTTGAATTAGTTAATCGAAAAGATAATGTCGTATCGAAGGTAAGCCAGACAAAATC
>JABFOX010001987.1:0-12040 GCA_022817665.1 Axea sp. ZL-2020 | reverse complement strand
AATGTTGCACACGTACATTTTTGAAAGACAAATTAAAAATATATTTAGATGTGCGTGTATAAGTACAACTATTTTTGGTTTAAAAATGACTTGAAAATTTGCAAGAAAATGACTGTATAATTTGAATCGTGAGTCAGAAATTCAGGTGCATTCCATACGACGCGCTTTTAAACAAAAGACACGTATGTTGGTAAAATTACACATGTTTGCGAATTCAGTTGCTAATGTTATAGCAGGTTTTACACTTTAAAAGCTAGAAATAATATATGCTGCATTTAAGTAGAATTACAAATAGCTTCCGGGATGTTCCACTAAATGTTAAAATCACTGTTCAATTATCTTAACTATTTTTATTAACGTATTTAGTTTGAAATTATTTCCATCAAATTTCGCATCCGTGCCAGCTTCTGGAAGCGCGAAAACGTCATTGCGCGAAATTAATAATAATAAGTTGAGAAAATTGCGCGACATTAGTCATTTAGAAAAGATTTTGAGGATGAGCCACATTATTCCACGCCTTTCCAACGTGCATAATGGTGCATAAATATGCAATTAACACACGAACAGCTCTTAAATGAATCTTTTTATTACGATGTGATACAAAATTACTCGCTTGTACAATAGCGCATGGAAAAACTACAATGCATCAAGTATCGCACAAAGTGTAAAATACAGACTAAATGCAAAGTATTATTTTGAATATAATTTTAACAAATTTCTCGCAGGAGAGAATTTTTGCATAAAATGTTTACTCAATAATGTAAGCGAATAATAATTTGTTTGGGTTTTTCTTCATAGATAAACATCTTAGTGATACAGCTGAGGGGAAATGTATCTTCTCAGAGACGCTGGCGGTGCTGCTTATAATTAATGTAGCGTAATGCATATTAAATTAAGAGCGATCACTTAAAAAGTGCAATAAACAATCATTTCGTATACCGTGCACAGCACTATATTCATGTAACTTGGCGCCTCAACTCACAGATGGTGATTATTCATCACCGCAAAGACCGAGGGTGGTTTCCATAGAAGCAATGGACACCCGAAGAACAGAGGAAGCTGATGTTGAAACAACAGCGGTATTCCTTGCTCCCTCGTGTCACTGATTATTCCATTTGCGAGCCATACCGTATGACTCTGAATAGAAACCGAGAACCCTGGAGTCTTCGTGTACTGTATTGTGTCCCAAAAAAAAGAGGGGCGCTATCAAATGGTTAATGAACACACTTCCTACACGAAAAAATGTTTAATTGTACTCTAAGCTGATGAAACATTTGCATTTTTCAAACGCAACTTTGCCTTCGTTTAAATATTATTTTTTATGCGCTGCAATGTAATTTTGTTCGTCAGTCAACAAACGGAAATTTAATTAAGATTTAATAATAATGTCGCTAAAGCTCTTATTTTGTTTTATTACTTTACTTATGTGTATATGCATGATTTAATTAATCCACTTCAAGATAAGTATGCAAGAGAGCAATTTCATGCAAAAGTTATTTAGTAAAATAATAGTGAAATAAGAAATACAGCTTAGACTAATTATAATTATTCACAATAATATGGAATAGATATTACTTTATATAAACTGCTCTAAGAAAATTGTACAAGGATGAAAATGTTCACGATTTAATTTCATCTGCGTGATAATGAAAATCAAAATGTTATTAGAAAAATTTACGTAAAGAAGAATAGAAATGCTCACGATACATTAAATTTTGAATCATTTGTATAATTTTGACATTTTAAGAAGATACACTGATGAAAAATAATTGTAGATTTTTATATCATCAATAAAATATGACGTATACTTTTTTATATTCGTAAATCGTTAAAGATAAATTAACAATATTGATTTGTATTTAATAAGAGTATAAAAATAAATGCTTTTTCGCAAAATTTGATGTATATTGCTTATTTGAATAAGGTATTAATATATCACAACAATCTTAATGTTAAAAGTTTATATTAATAAAACCATGTTGCAATTGTATAATTTTAAAATGATTGTTTTCATTGTAAAAAAACATTGAATCATTTTTTCTTTTATTTATATAATACCGAATGAATTATTTAAGTTTTAATGCTTTTACAATCAATACATGCATTTATAACATTATTGATAACCATCAATATAATTTATATTGAATGAATATAATAAATAAAAAAATGTCATTTATAATAATAATCAACTGTTTTAAAATATTTATAATGTCACAGTATTATCTTATAAAATGTCAAACATATAATTATTCTATTCCATGTTATAACAAGTTTATAATGTAATGTAATTTCTCAACGTTTTATATACTTATTTAATGCTTTTAATTTACTTAATCTCTAAGACAATTTAAAAATTTTAAATGTATTATTTTACATATCATTAAAATAAAAATATATCAAAATGTCGCATTTTCATTGCGAAGATAATAAATATTTAATTTATCAAGTTATCTAAAATTACGTGTACGAAGAAGATCCACTCTAATTACCAGACGGAATCATTTAGGTCGCAAGATATTTGGTATTCACAATTAGGGTTTTGAAAATTTGTACGCAACATATACACTATATTTCTACATAGATATTTATCTTACATGCTTTTTAATTACATTTCTTCCGTTTATAAAACACGTACATATACGCATTCGTAAGTAAGCTTAATATTTGTTAATCCGAGTTTAAAATTTTAAATGAAGAGAACTTTCTTTAATAATAATCTGAAAAAGCGTCCTCATATTTAAATATAACTTAATTAAGACCCGCAAATTGAGTAATTTTCCGTCCACAAAACAGTAAAAGCATTTCGGAATTGTGAATTAGTCTTCTGATGTTGGCAAAACGACGAAAAAAAGCCTACAAGTTTGTGAGTTACAACTTCATTTTTTCTCGCGCATATAATCCATATTCTTTGAAGGAAATAACGTGCTTTATTGCGAGGAAACGACCGTCCCGACCGTTACAAACACGAGCCAAGAGCTTTTGGCTCTTGTCGACTCTCCCAAAGGGACACCCTTCGACACTCCAAGCAGTTGCAACTTGCCTCAGGCACGACGTCTACAACTATAATGTAACACTGTGACACGTTAGGCGATAGACTTCAACTGTCACTCACTGACCTTACTATGCATGCAACTCCCTCGTAAAAAATGTACACTCATTTTTTTACTACGAAGTATTGTGTTTCACCCCAAGAAAGTATAGCACAGATGAGAGACGTTTTTGTGTAGAGTATTTATTCAGGGATAAATCATTAAAAATAAAATTATTAGTTTTAATCAAATTAAATTATTGAAGATGTTCGATAACGTTGTCATTTCAAAAATAATGTCATCACAAGTGGACCTCCACTTTCGACTTTGACTAAACGTAAATAGCGTGGACCGGTCTATTACTATAAAATCGTGATAATTATGACTGATACAATTTTGAATTTTCAGTTTATTGTCAGTTAATTACAATTTCCTTTGTCTAATAAAGGAACTCAAGGCTGTGCCAACTATTCAATTGAGTTTAATTTTTATTTCATTTTTATTCATTTAATTTCTTAAGCCTTTGCTTATTATTATTTTACTTATTAATAAATCTTGCTTTATGTTCAACGTGCCGTTAGATTATTATGTAATATTAATTCAATTGTTTGTACGTCCATTAGTTGTGTTTCAACGATTCGTTGAAATTAATTTTTTTCTGTGGTATTTCATGCACTAATCATTAATCAAATTATCTTTAATTATATGTTATCAGGCCGTGATCTGATTATACGTTTTATTAATTTTATTAATATATTGAGACGCGTCGGTCTCAAAAAATAAAATAAAGAATCAATTAACATTATGATCCCTAATCCGTAGTACAAGTCAATGTCTGAGCATCGCTATTATACGCATTAAGTGGATTAAAACCCTAACAGAAGTGTTTTGTCATTCACCACATAAAATATTTTCATCGTTTTATATAACGATTATTGTATCGTTGTTAATTTTGTACATTATATTTATAAATATTTCGTTTAACAATTTGAAATTCAAAAACTTTACATCAAAAGTAAGAAAATTAACTATGCGAAAAATTATCTTTCATACTTTTGCCTCTCCATTTTAAATGAAATAAACTGATTTAATACAATTTTATTTTAATAAATTTGTATGGAAAACTTTGGATTCGCATTTAAAGGAATAATAATTTGAACAAATGTATTAAAACAGAATTTCAATTCTTTTCGATATTACATTAATTTCAAAATAACGTATTAACAGTTTGTCTTTTATTATTTAGTATTTAAAATGATCATTCAGAAAATGTAGAAACAGTGTGAACTTATGATAGGATATTGATGTAAAATTTTTTGTTTACACCAAATTTCACCCTAGCGTATAGCTTAATAAAAGAACCATTCTTTATTCAACTGACTTGAGAATCAAATAGCTTCGGGTACCCAATTGTAAGGGTTGTCGTCGGACTTAAAATATTCAATATTTCTGTTACTTAGTCGTTTTTATTCATTTTATAACTTCTCTTCACACCAAGGTGTACAAATTTAATAACAAAACATATAATTTTGATACATATTTATTTTAATTACAACTCAAATTTAAAAACACACGTTAACTATTTCCGAGACTCTGAAAGGTGATTTTGCCTGAAATATTTCATTAAAAATATATAACGTAAAAAAAAACTAATAAACAATTGATTTGAAGAATACAAAACAAACGCAAATTATAAAAAAATAGTAAGAAGTGAATTACGAATATTCAAGTTAGTTTTTATTAATTCTACTTAGTTAATAATTAATTATTTTAATTTACTTAATAATTATTTCTACTTTTAAACAATTAGGTATATATATGCTATTAAAAGTAAGTATGAAGACGACGATATTTCAAATAATAATTTTAATGTAAAATATTTAAGTAATATGTTTTAATTATAAATACGTTTAATAATTACATTATTTTTTTAAGAATAATGTTTAGACTTTTCGTATATTTGGTAAAAAATAAAATTTATAATGATGCAGTAATATTTTGTCAATCAATATACGACATACTTTGTGACAACCTTTATGTGTTTTTATTTAAAAAACATACAAATGAAAATTTCAATAACATTATTTAATTTTAAATCATTTTTTAATACAAATTTTTGAACTTGGGAATTTCATAACACTAAAAATATGCTATTTAACATCTTGTTAACCATTGCATAACCTAATATAAACGATATTTGATGGCTTTCAAGAATATTTACAAACGATGAAAGCGATTTTTAAAGCATTTTTTGCACTAAAACGAATATTAATTTTAAGAAAATCGAGAAAAAACTACGTACTACTTTTCCTTAAAAGATTTATTTATTTCATGCGCATTTTATTTAATAATGCATAATTTTAGTATGAAGTTAATGTTCATATTTGTCGTAGGAAAAACATTAAAATTTTTCACTATCATTTTTATGTTTCTTTTAACTATATAAAATTACAAAATTATTTAAATATTAAGTGAACTCAAATATTAGCTAAATTTATTTCATTAATTAGATTAATTGCCCATGAAATAACGGATGTTATAAAAATGACTATTGACTCATATCATTCAAAAAAAAAAAATTACAAATATTGATTTTTATAGTTGAACATAATTATATGTTCAGAAAAATTGTTTGATAAGTTGTTATAACAAAAAATATATTTCTTACTGCAAGAATATTATTATTACTTTAAAAGAACTGTTTTGTGAGTTTATGTATAATTTTCATCGAAGGTGAGTTTGCAATTTTATCAGCTTTCCGAACAATTTCATTATTTTTCAAACTTTTAAGAATTCATTATAAAACTATCTTACTGAAAAATGGTGAAAATTGGTGAACATTTTATCGAAAATTTGTTAAAGTAAGTTTAAAAAAAGAATAAGCACATCTTAGAAATTATACGAAAAAGTTCTAACCGAGACTTTTAGTTTTAGTGCATTTTAGTTTTATTTGTTCTGTTGTTAAACTTATTTCAGTGCTTCTTTGTACATATTTTGAAATTTTTGGTTCAATTCTTTCATTTTTTTTCTGAAAATCTAATTTATAATTTATAATTCTAAATATTTGCAACATTTTGTAGTTGATTTATTTTTTCACGTCCATTAAAATTGTTTTGGAATTCAATATGAATAATATATCAAACGTATTTGTGCACTTGGGAAACAGTATCGTTTAGTACTATCATTTAACATCTCATTTTGTGAAATATTTTTGTAAATCGTTAAATTCAGTGTCGCATACTTGAAACCGAATTACTAATATAATAATAATAAGCAGTGGGCTAGCATTACCCAGACGGATAGACAACATTTAGTAAACGTTGCAAGATTCTGTCTCAAACAAACATATGATATTTGCTGGTAGGATACAAAACGTTAACGGTAACTTTCCTAAACGTTACTTATAATTTATGAAAGTAATAAAAATGTTACTGAAACGTGAGTGAACCCATAATTTTAAGATTTTCTAAACAATAACGAATGTACCATTGAATCATATCTAAAAATGTACTGAACATTAGTGTTCGTTTTATATATAGCAGTACATTCGATATATTTTTGTTTTTTAGCTATAATAAATTTTTGTTATATACTAATGTACAGAATCTACCCATAAAATAAAATTAATTCAATAAGACTACCTGGTTATTTTAAGTGAAAAGACTATGTAGAAAAGTAGATGACGAATGATTATGGTGTAGAAAATACTAGTGAAAACATATTGGTCTATAATATAATTAGAAGCAAGAATTAATAATCATATTTTTAACTCAAATGATAGAACAATTTAATGATTTATAAAATGTCGTGTTTTTCTTCTTACATTTTTAATCAGGTGTACACAAATCTTAACACTCATCAAACGTTATTACTTACATTAGTAACTGGTCCTTTATTAACTTTTTAACAATTACTAAAAAAAATATTTTTTTAAAAACATATCTGAGGTTGTCCAAAGCGTGAAAATTTAACTATAAACATTATAAATGTCGCCGGACTTACAGAAATACAAAAAGCAGGTCAAAATTAGACATTCGGACGTTATATCTATCGAATTACTTTAATTTTAAATAAATCAAGCATGATAAGGTTACAAATTGATACATTTTTTATTTTTATTAAATAATATTATATTCAAAAAATTATTTATATTTTCTCTTAACATCCATTAATCTTAGTAATTAGATGTCATCGTATTATATTGTACATATAATATAAATATTGTTCAATACAAATGTTTAATACAAAATCAAATAATAACTTATTATTTTGTAATAAATCAATATATTTTAAAATATATTATTTATTATTGTATATAACATATTTAAATATATTATTTATGGTTGGTTTCAAAATAATCCTGATAAATTATCTTCATTACAAAATTGAATGGACCCAGTTCCCGCGGAGTTAAATAGAAATTTTAGTATAATATTTATGATTGGTTGTATATGTAATTAATGTATAATTAAGAAAATAATCTGCATTTTGTTCAATAACGTACTTTAAATCATTAGAAAAATTATTACCGTTCACCACTTACTGCAGAGATGAATGTTTTTTTAAACATAGGTATAAAAATACATCAATGTTTTGTATGTATAATGCATTATTAACAAATATAATGAATTTCAGTAATGATAATTTTAGAAATTTACTTTAGAAAAAAAAGACAAAAAATTGTCGTAGAAAGACAAATTAAAGAAACAGTTGAATTTTGTGTAGAATAATTCAAGTTTAACACATGTTTTTAGAAAGAAAGACAATTATTTGTTATTTCAAAATATCAGAATATATAATAAAAATTATTCATAAACATTTCTTGACGGACAAGAAAAAGATAATTTTCTTTTCAAATTCAAAAGATATGAAATAAATTAAAAGATCAAGTATTTGCAGCATATGTAACTAAGCTCATTTAATTACTCTCCGAAATTTAATCATGTTTTTAAATACAACATTGTACGTATTATTTTAAAAAATGTGTTTTTGAAGTTGTCATTTTTGAAAATGTATCTTCATTCCCGAGAAGCTCTGATGAACATAAATTTCGTATATATTTGTGCCATTATTAGAGAATATAATTAATGCGTTTGTATATTAAAATAAATTAATAAATAAATTTTGTTTCATTATACTATAAAAAACTGAATAAATTTCATCGTGCTGCGGATAAAATTGAGATAAATTTCATCGCACTTTTAGAAGATTTATAAAGTTACAGCATTTTTATTTGAATTTTACATCTGACAACTTAATCGTATCTTTTCATCGCCAGATCGTACATTGTACTTCCTAATCACTGTCATTTAAGAATCCTTCCATTTATTCGAGTATTTTATGGTTAAAATACAGAAGTCTTACGTATGCAAAGTGTACGTCTACGTGAACTCAATTTTAAATCCTGCTTCAGGACTCAGTTTCAGGATTCAGTTTCAGGACTCAGATCCAAATCATCATTTAACGGGATTAAAAATGTATAAAGTTAATTATTTTGGGACTTATTATTTATTTTTTGGGAAAATCTGGATTTTTATAACCCCATCCCATTATTATTCATCATCTCTCTACTTCACTGCAAGATTTTCCCCTTTACTCTAAAGCCAGCAAGCAATCTAGTAGTTATTTTCCTTTTTTACTTATTAACTATTTTAAAAATTAACTTTTTTTTATAATTGTTAATCAGTCTTGTAATTCTACACATAAAAAATTGTAAAATATTTTGATAAAAATATATTTTATTGCATTTTTAATTAAGATACAATAATATGACGCAATGAATTTTAATTGGCGTTCTAGAATCTACTCAACAAAAACGGTGCTTTCAATAGAAATAAAATGTACATAAAGAATTGCATAAAGATACCATTTTAACAAGCAGATTTTTTAACAACGGTCAAACGTATACAATGAAGTAAGAAAAAGTTACGTTCACTGTTACTTTATCACCTAATTTAGACATTCCATTCAATGAATATTTGATAGCTGAATATATTCTACGTAAGTAGTACATTGTACTGTAAAATCCATCGTGAAAGATATTGCATTTGCATGTAATATTTATATATTTATAAATTAAAATTTTATGCGAATAATGATATTTATAACTCATATTATCAGAGATAATTGATTTTATATTAACGAAAGTCGTTGTTTCCACGTAGTTTAGATGTAGAATTTATCTTGAATCTTGATAGGCGTTTATAAACTTTTGAGAACGTATAAACATTACTTACAAAGATTTTTATAGAAAAAAATTCGATATTCTACAAAGAAATACATTTGGAATATAACTAACATTTATTTTAAAAATCAATATTCATTCTATATAGAAACTACATGGAATCAATAATTTTCATTCGCATTTAATCAGACTGCTCTTTCCACACAGAATCTACATGTTTATATTTGTAGTCCATCTGAATACCACGTACTAAACGAGGATTTTCACTTACATTTCATATAGATTTAACGAATTCGATCTTTATGAATATATAAATAATTGTTATATTTTAATGCTCGTTATATATATTAAATATTATTAAGAATTATTGTAACTTGTATTTAATAATATTTATTTTTGTACTTCATAAAGTTTATTGTCTTAACTCACGTATATATTTTTTCAATTTTTCTTTTAAAATAATTTTAGAAAACATTGAAGAAGAAAGCTCAAATATGAGCTAAAATGTTAAAGTTTGTGAAATAAAAATTTAACTATATTTATTCCTCTGTTAAATTAATATGCATATTTATCAATAATTTATAATACATTTAAAGTCTTTATTGCAACTGAATTATTAAAGTTTACCATGCCGACTTTAGCAATTATTTAAAACTAATCTTACTACATGCTAAATTAAATATATTATACTTATATGTATTGAAAAATCAAACTTGCAATGCATAACTTTTCCGCAAGAAAATCAAAAGATAACATCTAAGTTCACTTGAAAATCTCATGTACTAACAGGATAACGTATCGACAGAGTTTAATTATATATAAAAAAACTGATTATCGTGAGCTTATGTTATTACTGACAGCAATCTGCTGACTACGTAATACAAGTGTGTTAATGTTTTAATCAAATAACAATTCCGTATTGATTCAGGTATTCACAGCATAGATATTTGTAGTTGAAATTTATCGAATTTATATCTCATATCAATAAATATTTCCATTGATTATGAAAAGTCCTTATATTTGTGATTTGTGGAGGTGTTTTCATTTGTAGCTCAAACTTGGAACACTTTGAATATCTAATATGTGTCTCGAGGAATGTATTAGTTATTTAAAACTTTAATCTCATCCAAAACGATTTGTTAATATTTTTTACTGCAAAGCATCAATTGCAAAATGTTTCTTTACGAATAAAAAATATTTATGTTTAAAACAAATATATTTAAATCAATGCAAAGTAGCATTTCCATTTAGGGATAACGTCGGTACTAAAGATTCCTTGTACGCTATTAAATAAACGCAATAATTTGTATTTCTCTTCAGTTTCTTATGCAATAAATATGTTATTGTAATTTTCAAAGCATTTGCAATCTTATACAATATTTGAATAAATATTTCATAATTTATGAATAATGGCACCATTAAAGCAATCGATATCTTTTGTTCGTTATAAAAGATCATTTATTGATTTGAAAATAATTGTTCACTGTTTATATATCGAAAGATAGTTTTAATTTAAATTGATTCTATTTAATTTAATTTAATTTTTTATCATTTTTTCAGTGCTAATAATCAGAAGATAATATATCGACAGTATGTTAATCAAAAGTACGATTCCCAGCATACAGCACCATCTTTTGAAAAAACGAAGTCTTCACAAGGTGAGTAATTTTTAAATTACATTTTTTTATATTTATAAATCAAGCCATCTTAAATTTTTAATATATTCTATTAAAAAATACAATTAAAAAATCTGTAATAATACCACACTTAATTCAGTAGTATATATTTTCAATTGTCGTTAACTACGACTATAATAAATATAATAAATATCCATTTATTAAATATTAATAAACCAAATAATTTGCCATTTATGTTAATGTTATTCATTTAGATTTAAATAATCAAATTTTCATTCATTTCATTATGCATATCTACAGAAAGTATTAATAGCGCACATAAAATATGTGATACACAAAAATCAGTTTTCAGTTTCGTGCCATTAAAATGCACAAGTGCAATCGTCTCTTTTCGCAAAGAGAATATATCTAGAATAAATATTGTACGGAATAACGGCCAAAGTCCATCTGTCCCGCAACTTGTCCCTACTGTGCAACCTTACGACAAAACAAATCTGTATCGCATCAGCGATTGTATTTCGCACTGCCAATCGTTTGCTCTTTTTATAGCGGTCATTGAAAAACTGATGCCTGTTTTTTGCCTATTTTTTTCATCCCGAACTCTATTTAATTTTTTTTTATAATTACCCTCTCGCCCGAAAAACATCTGGACATCAAAAAACTCCGTAATATATACAACACCATGTACGATAATAGTTGTAATATAACAATTCGACATTATTCTTTTAGACAAAGCTATTTTTTCCCAATTACTCAAGAGAAAAATTACGAAGGAGGATAAATTTATCGATTCCACTTGAACTCGTCCTTACGAATTATTGGGAAATGAAAAAGCAATTAAATTCAATGAAAATAAATTTCGTCAATTAAATAAAGAACGTTTTGACAGAAATTAATTAATTCCGTCATAATTTCAATTCCACATAATTTTCATCGAAAATTTCAAAACTCGCGATGATTCATCGGTTGCGCGAACACGTAATGTTTCAATCGACCGTAATTTCTATTTATTCCAAGTTACAAAACGAAACACCCACTTCATCCCCCGCGTCACCACTTTAGACAACCGTGATAAGTTAAACAAATCACCCCTCTTGATTCCAACTACTAGAATTCAAAAATTAAACAAGCTGACTTAGTTTCCCGAAAGCAATCCTACCCCCACTAAACCAGTTAGCGTGTGTTTCCAC
>JABFOX010001986.1:0-12042 GCA_022817665.1 Axea sp. ZL-2020 | reverse complement strand
AATATGTGAAATAAAATAACAGTATAATTTTATTAATATTGCTCCAACTTTGATTAACTAATTTAACAACAATAAACCAGAATTGGTTTGCATTTGGTACCAGGTGGCGTCGAAACATTTTTATTTACTTAAATTGTAAAATAACGTTAGGACACACTATATAGTTTATCAACATATTTTAACAGCACAAAACTTATTTATCAATGTTACATACTTGATACCATATGTTAATTAGACTTGTAGCACGATTAACTATACGTGGTTTCAAACTTTAAGTCTATTTTATTGATCTAGTTCGGCACAACTGTAAGACTAATTTTGGTACTATGAATGACCCATTATTGTTACTGCGACATTAAAATGAGTCATAAGTTGATCATACATTATCCACAATTTATTAATAGACAGGAAATGTCATATATTATCATTATATTGTAGAAATTAATATTATTTGTTAATTATTAATCAATGTGTCATATGTAATAATATTATTATTAATTTATTATAAAATTAGCCGCTTAAATGTCAGTTTATAATCCAGTTGATTTACCTACACCATTAAATCTAATGTTAACATTGTGAAATCTCTACTATTTAATTGATCAAACCTTTCCCTATATATCAAAAAACAGCCGATATCTTAATAATATCTTAAATATATCTGAATAATATATTAAATATTTATTAATACTTTATATATATATACACTTTTATACATGTACTAATAATAAATTCATAATATATATTAAATATAAATTAATAATATATTACAAGAAATTAAACATTTAAATAGAGGACTTTATGCTTTGAGGAATTATGCACAACTCAATAAAATTATAAATTCAAAAATGGAAGTAAAATAAAAAAAAAAAATAATGAAGTACATTTCATTATGCTTCATTGACAAATTATTGTAATAAACTTGTGCAGCATACATCCACAAAAATATATCCGGTATGAATAGATTCAATTTATTTTTATTAGGTAAGAAGAAACAAGAAAAGTTATTTTTACAATTTACTAGCGTGAAGAAGGTAACAATTTCTCAATTTATGAACAAAAATTTTTTTAATCGTGACTTTACTACTTCTTGAACAGAGCAATGTTTCTACACTGATGTAAACGTGTTTATTTTTCTATGTACTATTTCATGATGAACCGCTATTTAAGTTATATATTCATTTTGAATAATAAACATTATTTCGTATGAAACAAATTTATTTTCTGACAATTTTCTTTGAGTGCAATATTTAAATTGAAATTATAAATAATTACAAATAAAAAAGAAAGCAATGCAAATTGTCATATTATAATGCAAAACATTATTTTACTAATTTACTAAATTATATTATTACATGGCATAAACTTGAAAATAGTATTAATGAAAATATTACACAGAAAGAAAGATAGCAGTGTCTATTATATGCAAATCACAGGCCACACTGGATTTATTTTTATGATCCTGAAAAGAAAAGTCAATCGGTCCAATCGGCCTTTCAAACAGAACCTTTTTCAAACAGAACTAAAGATCCAATGAATTGGCTATGCTGGTAAGAAAATGTTAAAGGAGTATCGATGCTAAAGAGAAATATTCTGAAAAACCATAAAATCGTTTAAATTTTTCAAAACCAATCTGTATTCGATTTTCTAAAAACTTTCAATGCCGCCTTTATAACTACTAGAAAACAAGTAAGATAATAATCATTGGTATTTCATGTGGTTTTCATCTGTCTAGTAATGCTTACTGTTCACAATAGCAACCAGTACTATCTCTTTCTTTCAGTATAATTCATTTTCATGAACATTGCATTTATATTGTTTTCAATTGCTCTTCTGTATGAACCGAGTTAAAATATATTATTAAGCTAATGGAGAGAACTTAGTTGTAAATTGTGCAACTCTCTCCTAAATGAGTATTGACGTCAACCAGATTGTTTATATGATGAGAACAAAACAATTAAATCAACAAGAGTTTGTTAGCATCACGAATCGTTCTGCAAATACATGTCAAGGGATTTCAAGTAATTTAAAGTAAAGAATGTTTGTTGTGGAGTTTATAAAAATACACTTGTTGTCAACTTTTATGACAAAAAATTTAGTTAGAACTACGAGAAATTATTAATCAGAATACCTTCTAGATTCAATAATACCTCATTATAAATAAAATGCCTATATCAGGAATAATTACTGGGAATTGCATTTTAATAATAATACGATCACACTTTAATGAAATTAAAACAAAAAAAAGTCATTGAGCTTAAGTAAAATTGAACAAAATAAAAATTACATTATAATACTACATTAATTATAAGGAAAAGTTAAATCAGTTTGTGCACATCATATCTATTGTTTTTAAGAGAACATTTTAATTTACGTATATATTTACAAATTGCTGTGCGTATAATTGAGTACTGAATTCTTAATTCCAACGACAGTGCTTTCTTCTAAGTTTACTTTCGAAAAGTAATTACAAAGTAAACTTAAACTATGTAGTAGCAATTGTTCAGTTGTGTAAAAGTTTCAAAGCAATACTTATTTAGTATAATTATCCATTTTTTTACTCTCAATTATCAATAATATTTATTTATAATAGGTTAACTTTTTCTTAGTATGATTGAAATACGAGAAATTTGTTTTTAAAGATATACACTTTTTACAATAAGCCTCGAAATGGCTCTAAAAGGATCAACCAATGTAAAAATAAAATAAAATATTCTTGTAGCTCTTAGAAGTTAATAAATTAATTTATTTTTAATAGTACACGTTTGTTAGAAAATGAAGAAAAAAAAACAAACAAGAAAATTACTATAAACACATGAAAATTATATTGTAACGTTCTAGTTTAAATGAATGTGAAATGTTATAATATTATTGAGTTATTTTTATACATTTTTCATACTCGTCGAACTTTTATAATGCACATCGTAATTTCTTTAACATTTCCCTCATATGATATATATAAAAATGCAAACTAATAAAGGGAAAACTGAATTTTGCCATCTGTATTATATTTAAAAGTGTATTGTCCGTTGACAAGTGTATTTTTTATTAATAAAAACTCGGATCCGAAATGTAGAATTCTTAAAAACTTTCCTGTTATAAACGCAGCGAATAATTTTTACATCAATTTTGTACGTCAGCCCTACAATGTCGATAAAATGAATGTCTCAAATTATGACGTTTTCCTCTGAATAAACCAGTCTGACTCAATTGAGATTTGAATCAAATTCGTGTTCTATTATAATAACAACTAGTTCAAGTTCTTCAGAGGAGCACCTCTAATATCCAGTAGTGCATAATAAATGATTATTCGTATAATTACAAAATAATTATATAAAATAGAGTTCCGGATTGAAAAGTTAATGTAAGTGAATCAGGAAAAATGTGCTACAATGTTGTTATGATTATTTTTGCTCTTGTAACATTTAAGATGTACATTGATCGAAAAGAGTTTGTCTTACGTTATTCGCATTAATTTAGAAAAATTATTAGTTAGAAAATAATTAGTATTCTAATCTAATCTAATTAGTTAGAAAAATTAGTAGTTAGAAAAATAATTTTATATTTCATTGTAACTTGATTCGCGTATATAAATTGTTCATCAAAAAAGTCAGACATTTATTTAGATGTATGAATACACAGTTGCACAGCCAGTCGGTTAATTAAATTAAAAATATGATTTCCTTCAATTCTGCAGCGTTGCATTTATTGACGTTTATTCCAGTAAATGATCGATCACCGATACAAAAACCACGAGTACAACTGTAAATCCATTCAGCAGAATAATTGTAGAAATATTAAAAATGTATTTCGCAGGAATCAAAGAGAGGTCGAAAGGTGAGAAGGGAAACAAAGAAAGCGCGAGCGATGAAATGAATCCCCCAAATCTTCAAGATCCCGCAGCCGGTCCCGGCGCAATAAATCAGAATTAATTTTAACGCGAACCTTATTTAGCGCAGTTCTGGTTCACCATCGGTGCCTATTATAGATGGAAAGAGAAACAAGGGGAAAATTCATAAATCCAAATAAAGGAGAACCTCTTCTGTCGAGTCTTCATCGAATTCCACATTGAAGAGCATTCTCGTCGGTCTCCCTTCTCGATATTCATTAACGCATGAGATATATATCGCTGCTCATACTGCTCATATTTTACTTACTTTTATTCTCGCAACTCGTTTCTTTTTTCACCCTTCTTCAATTCCACGGTTTTTTTATTCCTCAAGTAAAAGTGGCCGTCGATTGCAGCAGCGTCGCATTATTTCGTAAATTTACGACGATTGCTGTGATATTGGCCTATGATATCTGATTTATGTAATTAATCTATTATTTCAAAAGTCCGATCGATATCGCAAATATGATGAAAAATTTTATAAAATTTATCGTTGTAAACGTTTTGTTACATTTCGCGTAACGGTAATGCAGTGATGAACGGAACACGAACAAAAGTTTATTTTGCATTTGAAGTTTATTAAAAGCGCGCAAGAAAAGATTGAAAAATAGCTTTGTGCTTTGACTGAGTATAATTATAAAATAATTAATTACTTGATTTTCAGACGATCTGTAATGTACCGAAGCTCAACGCTAAAACTGCATTATGTGTAACTACACTGAGGCAATTCGTGTAGCTCAGAAATTGGCAAATTAACAATTCTGCAGGGTTTTAAATTAAAAATTACAATAAATGCAATTTTTC
This sequence comes from Axea sp. ZL-2020, assembly GCA_022817665.1. Lineage (NCBI taxonomy): Eukaryota > Metazoa > Arthropoda > Insecta > Hymenoptera > Scelionidae > Axea > Axea sp. ZL-2020. The sequence continues at coordinate 7,349 of JABFOX010001986.1, read as the reverse complement.
ACCGCTTATTTACTCCTTAGTGAACTTACATCGAAATACTGACAAAGTTTAGGCTGGTTGTTCAGGCTTCGCTATAGAACTTCCAGTGGGGTATCCTAACGAACACACCGAATCACGACAAATATCAATTCCGATAACGCGAACTTCATTAAACTGCACTGATGAGATCAAGCTGGTGTTCTTCAGGTTTATAGAATTTAAGAACAACAAAAATGAAAAAGAGGTGGTAAATATCTGATAATCGGCAATGTATTGATTCACTCGGAAAATAGAAACCATTAAAATTGTTTTAAGACTTTAAAGTCTTTTATCAATTTAACATTTGATTAGAAGTTTATGAACAAGTTACAAAGTTCAAATTAATGAATCAATTTTATTGTTTTCAAGAATGTTGTTGCTGAGATAACGTAGTTGGATATATTTAATAGTCTTCACTTTACGCAGTTACAAAAGTTAACAATTTATGTTGCAACAAAAATGTCTATTGAAAATGCTTCATTTGTGAAATTTCATTCATTACTGAGTTATTCCGTAGATTTTAATTGAGAGGCAATCGTAACAGTTCATATTTATTTATTTCTGGTTAAGAATTACGCATAACTAATACTTTATTCCGTTATTATACTCTTTTGGTATTTTCTTATTTTTATTAATGTCCGTTTCAAATTTACTACTTGCATAACTACGTATTTTATTTTTAAAACCGAAATCACTGTTATTTCATTACATAATTTATGTTTGAAATTTATCATCTAAAAAGAATCGTAGAATTATTTAATTTATTTAAGAACCTAATTTGTTTATTCTTTCAACACATTTTGTCAAATTTAACAACACAATAATTTATTACGTGTAACATTGTATAATATATACTATATTTCTAAAATATAAATTTATTTATTTTAACACTGTATTCGTAAATAAAAAATTCACATAAACATGAATAAATTGAACAATATAATATTATTTTGAAATATATGTGACCATTTGACATGGTCAATAATTTAGTCAATATACTTTATAAAATGATTTACTTCATTTTGAAATTGAACACATTTTTATCGTGAATGTGTAATTTCTATTTCTGAAAGTTATTCATTTTTAGAAAAGATCATTTATTATTTATGATTCTTATAGGTCACTAATCTGTTACGCATTCAACATTAATCAGTCAATTTATTTATTGCCCAAATTATTTATTTGATAATTAATTAACAACAAACTAATTTTGTCGATGAACAAACGTACTGAACTATTACTATTTACAATAATAGATGCTGATTATACATTTTAACGAATTAATCAATAAACGAAGTTAAAATCCTTTCACTGTAATTATACGATAATTATTACTGATAACCGTTCATGCAACCTTTGCACAGCTACAACTTGATTATTCAAAATTCAGTTTTAAAGAATACTAATTGAGCATTAAAGAATGCTAGTTGAAAAATAAAAATAAAATGATTAACATCAAAACGATCTTATTTAAAAGTTATTAGATTTATCTAGCAAAACCAATTTATTAGAACACTTAAATCCATTAAAAACAAAAAAAAAGAACGTCCTAAATATAAGTCGTTCCAAATATATGCATAATTGGTTTCATGTCAATTTTTTATTCCCGTTAAAAGTTGCGCGAATTATACAAAAGATTTTGTGGCTTTGGCAATTACTTATTTCGGCGTTACATAGAATAACACGACTTTGCAAGCTTAGAGCATTGGCACTGCTTCAAGAGTGTTTTATGAAAAGATTTTTTGTACACTCTCAAATGCCATATTTGTCGAATTATCGCGCATTAATCTGATATTTGAAGCATTATAACTATAAGTAAATTTCTCATACAGTCACTGCAAACAATGTATCTTATCTTCAGAGATCAGTCAATTTGATTAATAACACTTATGTTGCTTTTAGCATTTTATTAGTTTTGTTTTGGTTTCTTTCTCTCTCTCCTCCTCTCTTCGTTCTACGTTTATTTATCTAAATACACAACTGAAAACTTTATTGTTTATTAAAATTGAACAAGCGAACTTCTTTTAATAGATATATTTTGTATTTGAAGAATTACAGCAGCAAAATTTCAAAAATAATTTATTTATTAAGCACAGCTCCGTTGCGAATCATGCGAAATTGGACGGTACAGTGACTGCTTACTATATTTAGCGAATTTCATCACATTTTGGTTTGCATAATTAATCAGGATGTCAAAAGATTTGAATCTTTTGTAGCTGTGATTAACATTTTGACAACAAATTTAACATATTTTTTATTGCTCCAATTGATCATCAAGCAAAGAAAATATTCTAAATTGTAATCGTTGTAATCGTGTAATGTTAAATCGACTTTAAATATATAGGACTGTGACAACCAATGAAAACTCTGTTAGCATTACTAAGCTCCAGTTAAATAGCTAATTATGTCAGTATGACTTATTGCACGGAATAAAAAATTTAGAACGACTAACTTGCAAAAATACCTCATGATCGTGATTTTTTAAAACCATTGGTTAATACAGGAAAGGTGGCTAATTACTGGCAATTCGAATAATTGCAATACGCTCTGTTTTATCTACCCAATTAAAGATCAACATTCATTCATATCAAAGAAATTGATCATTCCCTGGAACATCAATTTACGTATTCGATTGCAATATGAAGAATTATATTTTTTTAAGAGATAAATTGCGTTCTGTTGCATTTGATCAAAATATTACATGTATATATTTGAGTGGTTTGTGTTGTTGCTTATGCATTCGAATCAATTATAAGAGCGAAATTTCAATAACATTAATACAGTTGTGAAATTAGCATTCGTTTTAAATAATAAAACATCATACTTGTTATAGTTTTCATTAATTCCTCATCATAAAATATTCAATAAGTTTATTACTGAATTATTAAATTACTCAGTGTGTAAAATCAATTGTTTTTATTAAAGCTAAATCTGAATCACAAATTAAACGTTTTTTTTTTGTGCGAGTTTTAAGAAAATAATAACACTACTTTCCTTGTTGTGCAATTGAACTGAACTTTCCGAATGTAGGGTAAAATATATAATGTTTTGATTAATTAACCCCAAATTTAACGGGATGTTTAATACCACAGTCATAAAGCCTTGTCCCTGTTGAAACGAAAAAGCAACAAGTATGATTCACTCGAGCTAATGCACTGCGAATAATGACGAAATGATGTCATTCATGCCGGTCATCGTGGCATAACTTAAAAGGGCCGATCGGGCTTCATCCGACATGTGTTTAAATCCGGATTAAGTACGTCATGCTCGGAATAAGATCCAGACCTTAAGTGCCCGGCTCATTTGTCTCTATCAAAATACGATACTATCCGCTAGAAATAGCAGATGCGAGGACAATGAAAATATATAGAGCGCTGGAGGGAGATTTATTCTTCTCTCTTATATATTTCCCGATAGATAAACGAAGGAAGATGAGACGCGAAAGATACTCAAGAAAATTCGAAAATACGACTTCGTAGCCCGGCACGCACTGCACTTGACAGTTAAATGGTTGCAGTTCCAAAAGAAGAGGAGGAAAGAAAATATTAAATCCCCGTGGCACGATTTCTTTGTATCAAATGGTGAATTACTTGGGGTAGCATAATACGATATATAGGAAAGAATCTCATTTTAAAGATTATTGCCTTTTACGTTTAGTGTACTTATTTGTGGCTTCTGTTGCTAATTTATTTTTCTCTTGATACAGTCAATCCGTTCGCTAAAAATTGCCATCGGTAAATGCGCCGATACAAATTGCTCGTCGGTTAAAGAATTTTTCGCTACAATAATACAATTATGTGTATGTCAAATGGCCTGTATTGTTCAGTTGAATATATATCATCTATATATGCGTGAAAATTGAATTTACTGAAAAAAAAAATTTTTATACTATTTGAACACATAAATATTCATGTTAGTATGTTAAAATATGCATGAACGTAAAATAATAACTGCAAAAGCTCCTGTGATATGGCGTAATAATTTGGTATCATTAATTTAATTAATTAAATCATTATAGTGAATGTTGTTTAAACATTTAAAAGTCAATTACATAAGTAATTACATTTATTACTCAATCATATTTCTGTAAACATTCTATATTTATACTTAACAAAGTGAAGAAATATATCAATTTTAACAGATAAAATAGACCATAAATATATAATAATGAAATGCAGTTAATAGTGCAAACTTAAAATATTCAAATTAATGATAAATCACTGATACTTTCTGGTTAGTTTTCATGACTGTATATAATGCATTGTTCAAAATATTAGTTCGGAATTGTAAATAATATAAAAACGAGTATTATGCAATAAAAATTACATGTACTTACAAGTAAAATTATTTTTAAACTTAATAAGCGAGTATCGTAAATGAACAATTTCTGTAATAAAATGAAACAATTTGTAATTGAAAATATAAATACCACAAGCAAGAAACGTTGAATTTGCGAATCTCGTTTAATGCAACTACTCTGGCATTTTTCATAACTCTTTTTTCTGTATCAACAATTAACGCAAAACTTTAAAGCCTTTTTGCGGATATAAACTGTCAAATATACAACTATTAAAATGCACACTGCAGACAAAACATTCTTTTCTACAAATAACATTTATTTGTAAAAGTAAATTCTTCCTACTATCTATTTACAGTGATTGAATTTTAAGTACTTAAGTTTTAAACACTTTATAAAATTGCGTATCTTTCTTTTCATCGTATGTTGATTATGTTCCTATTGCAAAGAAAAAACGATTGAAACAGTAATAGTTTTGGCAAGTCTAAATTTCAAAATTTCATTTTTTTTCCGCCTACATTTCGAACGTTTAAGTATTTTCAACATTTATTCAAAGTGAAGTTTATTAACAAATTTTTATTACATTTCTGAAAATAAAGCACATCTATCAGTTATGATTACATCAACCTTTGTGCGTATAAATGTGATTAATTTCAGTAATATACTAATTAATAACAATAAACTTTCAATGATTTATTCAAAATTAAATCTGACTATCCTAAAACGTTAGAATTTCTTACTTGAAATTTAATTACGTTTTCTATGTACAAAAACAAAGTATTATGCTTCATATTTTTGTCTATTTACTTAAAAATAGCGTAGCGGAAATGTAAATAAACGAAATAAATGAAGATGAAACAGTGTACAATTATTTATTTCATAATATAAATAAATATTATAAGTATTCTTATTAAATATATATATTTACATTTATTACACTGAACGATATTACTTCTACGGCAAATTATAATAATTAATAGTAATATTTAATTATTATTTTAAAATAGCTTTTGTTTTATTAATATGATTTTGTCTGATAAAAGCCGGTAATTAAATTATGTACATGTTCATAAATTATATACAACCAATTACACCGATTTTTTAATCATATAAATTAAACTATTTAATTATCCATTAATCATGTTATTTTATTTTTTTATTGATATTTCGACTCTAGGTCGTTGATTCTTATCAAAAATACAGCATTAAAAAATCAAATTAAATAATTAATTGATAAATAAACTGTTTTGTTTGTGTGATTTCCAACTGGTTGTAAATAAATTATAAACGTATATAATTTCCATGAGAAGATTTCCCAATTTAATTCCTTAAATTGCATATATGTGAACCACATAAAAACAATACCCACATAAGTAAACAATTCTTGTATTACACAAATTTATTTTCAGAATACAAAAAACAAGTATTGCATCTGATTTAAAAGTTCGATAATTCAATCGATTATTGAAACTAAAACAACAGGAATATTTTTGAACAAAGATAAGTAGAAAGCCTGTACAATGAAGTACAAAAAAGGTTCAACATCAAATCATCTTGTTTTATACGTTTAGTTTTAATTACAATAAGAGAAATAATTTATTTTATTCTTCAAATAAACAAATTCTTCAAATTTTTGTTATCACTTGTTTCGTTAAATTCTTTATGAATTTCTTTTCTACAAAGTCAACGTTTTAAAATAACTATAATAATTTTTGTTTTCTGTTATTTTTGTTTATAGAATGTAACATAAAGTTCAAGGATAGTGGAATGTTCCCAGACATATATCTGATCGAAAATATGAAAATAATTTATATATATAATAATAAAAACAGTATTTAATGTTCTCAAACAGGTTATGGAATGTTGGAAAAATGAATCTCCTCTTTCTGCCCTGAGCTACAATTTTAAAATCTTAAACAGAAAGCATATTTTTTCCTAAAATATTCTAAAATTTTTCTTCCTTGGAGAATCTATCTTTAGATTTGTTAACTATTCTCTCTCTATCTCATGCTAATAAATGATAACTCAATTTTAGAATGGAAATCAGATTGATTTTTGCACCACTGGATAGTTTTTTGGACGAATTAAACACGTGCATTTTTACGTTTCCTCTGAGATGTTTCACGAGATATTCCACTACACTCATCTTTCTGTTACACCCTGTATATCACAATTTCATAATTTTCGAAACTTAATTTGCGATTGATAAATTATCTTATCGTGCAATTATTTATCTATACAATAATACCGTTAATGAACCTTATCGTAGTTACCGAAATAATGTTTTCGATAATTTAAGTAATAAATTAATGAAAAAGACAATGCATATTTAATTGCCTAACAACACAAAACTATATATGTATGGCACTTAATTTGTTAAATAATTTTTAATCTTATCAATCATAGTTTAATAACAGGAAGAGTATAATTATATATATAAATGTGATTAAATCAGAAAGTTTATCAACCGATAATTAAATAAGTGCATGCATTTGCAGACGAAGAAATAAATATATATTTAAAATACCCTTTAATAAGTGGATAGAATATTGTTTTTTAGTGCAAAGGAGCTAAAAAAGTGAATAGCGCAGTGAAACGAAATGATGTTGCTGAATAACAGCCCAAGATAAAAATACTCTAAATTTTCGTATAAATTGTTGAAAAAGTGAACTGTAATACAAGTATAAGGGAAGTTAAAATGAAGTGTACGGCAATGTTGAATAAATATATGAATATTTCATACATTTAATTTAAATATTTCAATCTTTTCTCAGACTTGTTGTATATTTAACTTTGTACACTTTATATCCAAGTTTCGAAGAATTGCAATGTTTAAAAATGCACGGCAATTGGATAAAAGAGAAAAATGTTAATGATTCAACCAAAAGTGTCCGATGAATGTTCTTAACAACGCGCAGCAAAGTTCAACTTGCTCGATAACGCAATAAGCCTATCCCAGTTGAAACTACGCCAGCAAAAGTGGTTAAAAATTGAACCCTTTGGCCAAAATAACTGCTCGCGCAAATAAACAACG
>JABFOX010001985.1:0-12044 GCA_022817665.1 Axea sp. ZL-2020 | reverse complement strand
GTTGGTGATGATAGGTAGTATTAGTTTTTGTGTTTTTTAAGTGTACTGTTATCGTGTGTTTTATTTGTTTGCGTATGTTTTTGTTGGTTGTTTGTTTTGTAACATACCTTTTCTTGATAGGCAAAGAGCGCAAACGCAATTGTAGTACGCTTTCCGGTTATTGGAAATATCGCCAGCCACGCATTGACAAGTGTTATGTCGCATCGTTCTCCACAAAATCGAGATGCTGGATGACGTATCCCTTAAAATCGTCGCCTAACGCACTCGCACGCTTTTATTTTTGACAAAGATTATCAAGCAAATGAACAATTAATATTCTATAATCATAAAAAAAAGAAAAAGAAAATTCAACGTTACAAAAAAATACCTGAAAAATAGAATCGATAATTACCTTAATTGCTGTAAGAGCGAAAAAAAGGAACACAAAACGAGTCACAGTTACAGAATTTCTCATCATTTATTCAATTTACAAAGATACAATATTCTTATGGAAAATGATATTTATTGTTTAAAATGAAAATATTAGATGCATACGTACTTAATATATAACTGAAAAATGAATGAAAAGTAAAATAAAGAAACTGATAATATTGAATATTATCCTATACATATATTTCATTTAAAAACAATTAGGCATAATAGTTCTTTAATATTATCTTAAATATTTGTTTTTTGTCTTATCTTGAAGAACAAAATATTCTACACTCTGGTTTATGTTTTATTAAACAGAAAAGTAGGAGTACATAAATCCTGAATAAAGTAAAACAATAAGAGAAGGAAAGCAAAAAAAGAAGAACATTGACTCAATATAAATCCATTACAAGTATTCCATAATATAGTAGTATAAAAGACTGTGTTGTACAATTCGTTTTTAACTGTCAATTATTGTTGTGTTAGTGAATTTGTTTATTGTTAAATTATAAAGTAATAGCTATAATAATTCATCAATCAGCTGTTTTATCGTGCCTTAACACAATTTATATTGTTAATTATATACGAGTGGACTGATTTTGAATTGGATTTTTCTGTTTCGTATATCGTCGATTGCGAATAATTATGCGTATGCTCGTGTATTTTCTTATCTGTTTCGTATTGTTCCATCAAACGCGGGGTCGGTTTGAGACGTAGAGCGTAGATGACAATATTCTAGCCACCGTATATCGCTTTTTATGCCTGTGCATGTGTGTCGGTTACTATTCGCTTTGGTACGCTTTAATTAGTACCTCGGTGGCATCGTATCTGCCGGACCTGGGAAGCTAAAACGTCAGAAGATAAAAATCGCTGCATTAATGTGCAATCCTAGTCGCGTGAGAAGGTTCGCATCAAATTTTTGAATCGTTGCTGCTAATATTCGCGTCTAGGCGTTGTTAGCCAGGATCGAGGTGAGCGTCTGACAAAATTTGATTTAAACCTCTCGCGATGCTCAAAGTACAAGATGTAACACTGTGTCGTTTTCAAAGACTTCGCGTATTACTTTTCTTTAGACTTATATTCGTTATTTTTTTTTTACATTATTCTCATAAACAGCAGCTGTTTGTTTGGTTTTGTAGGGGCACTCACTCGGTCGTTTGAATCGCAATCCGACGCTGTTTGAGAGACGAAGAGATAAAAGAGCATACAAAATTAATTACGCAAAAAGTCGACAAAATAGAACCCCTTTTTTTAATCGCTATGCCGCTATACCACGCACCTTACCTCCGTACTGCACATGTTTAAAGCGACGAGGTGGAGGAATATTTTTTAAATGATTTTCACTCGTTCGTTATAGATGGTGCCCGTGACGATTTACCCTTTAATCTCAGCGTAAAACGACTCAATACAAAATAAAAAAAAAATTTTGTTTGTTCAATTATTTTTATCAAGAGAAATTGCGCAAACAAAAACGATTTTGTGTTGTAAATAATGTTTCGTGTATAAAAAGAAAAACAAAACAAAACAAAACAATAATAAATCAAAAATAAAGAAATAAAAAATATATAAAAATAAGGATAGAAGAAAAAATGATTTTTAAGCTAAAAATATTACAACATAAAAAACGTGAACTGATAGCACCATCTACAACTCAAACAATAATAATGTATCGCACGCAATAAATTTTTTTGTTAATCGCAATCGCCTACGTGTCGGTATCGATTTTGCCTTCTTTGTTTCGCACAGTCATTACACCTTGTACTTTTACGCAAAGATCTGGTCATCGCTCAACGCATCTTCCGCAATCTTTACTTTCTTAATTGCACGCTTCATTCGGAGCCGAGATTCATGCGAAAGTTCAAAACGATCGTCGCAATAGCGCAGAAAATTGAAGCGTTTAAAAAAATCTTTCAATAGCCGTACTTTTGAGCGCATTCATTAAAAAGTATATTTTTGCAATCATCGTTACTATTTTTTTAACAAAAGAATCTATAAAAGTTTTTCTTGACTTACCGCCCAGCACCGCGAGGTGGACCATAAGGGTCAGGTCTGTCGTAACTTTCAGAATATCTGGAATAAACATTTAATTATTTTAATTTTTGTTGATAAAAATTATTCATTTCAAAATACATCGATCATGGCAATATTGTTTTCGAATATTTATGAATGTATATTTAAATTATTAATGAATAATTTAAAATTTAGACCTACCCTCCACTAACTTGATAATTTCCAACTGGAGCAGCGCCACCTGGCCTCCTGCTGAACATATCCGCTTGTGGTGGACCAGTATTGTAACTAGGTCCTCCTGTGTTGTAAGTTGGTGCTCCACTCATTGGCCTTCCAAAAAGTAATTTACACTCCATTAATAATTTATATTATTCGTACAGTTGTGTAATTTGATGGGTTTGATGGGCAAATAATTGTAATATTATTTCAATTTAATTTATAGCAAAAACAAATATATATATATATAGCAAAAATAATTATATATAAAAAAAAAAAAACACGTTTTAAGACATTGTTGACCGCTCATAAATTAATTGGTCTTTTCTCTTACGTTAATTGTTTCAATTATTAGAACTCAGGATAATATAAGATATTTTTCATACTCAGTTGTAAGAAAAGATAATTTTTGCATAAGGCTGTTGGTCAATAATGTGTTAAAAATGTCATATAATATATAATAACATATCACGTAATATGAATTTTAATTTTGAATCTGATTAAAATTATAAAATGAAATGGGAGGTGGGTGATCAAATAGTAATAAAAATTCAGGGACAGTACATTTCATACCCAACGTCTGAGTACCCAGCTCCATAGCCTCCAGCAGCTACAGCGCCACTTCCGTTTCTCATTGGTCCAGTCGCTCCACGATCGTAATCGTTTCTAGGTGCGTATTCCACACGACCTGTGTTAAATGTGTCGGTGCGACCATAGTCTACAGGTCCGGGAGCTCCCCTATTAAAGTCTCCCCCCATACCTCCACCGACAACAGAGTAGTCGCATACTGTATTGGAGAAATAATCTAAAATAATTTCTCACATCATCTACATTTAGTTTCAGAAATAATGGTTAAACAAAGATAGTGAAAAGAATTGATTGGATTTCATAAAAGAAAAACGATAAATTCAATATATTATTGCAATTTTGTATTTATTTCAATTTATATTAATATTATATTTCATTATATCATATAAAAGTACAAAACATTTGTCCAACCATATCTTAACACCACATAAAGATAAATAATAAACTCTGTAGTAATAAATAAGTGATGCGTTGAAAAGATGCGAAATCAAAAATCAAATAAAGTCATTACAATACTGTATCAGTTTGCAATCATTTTTAATTATCTAGTTTGATATTAAATTATCATTTAAATTTTAACGTTTATTAAATAATTTATATCAAATAAAAATGTAATTTAAAAAACACACCTCCACGATTGTAGTCTGTTCTAGCACCAAAATCTGCAGGTCTACCATAATCGGTTCTACCGTAATCTGGTGTTCCAGTTGGGCCATAACTACCAACGGCACCTTGTGGACCATAGCCACTACCCATACCAGGAGCTGTGGATTGATAACCGCCCATACCACCACCACCAACGCTTTGTCCATAAGCGCCACGATCGGACTAGCCGCCACTAAAGTCACCACGATTAAAATCACCTCCACCTCGATTATAATCTGTATAACCTCCTGCAACACCACCTCCGGCAGCTCCATCATAACCAACAAGTTGAATTGGAACGACTGCAAAGCACAACAAACAAATCCCAAGTTCATCTCTCGAGTTGCATCTAAGTAGTTGAATACATTCAGATTGTCGTCTCGATCAAATTTTGCAACGGGTTTCTTTTAATTTTTATTATTTACTATTAATTCTGTTTCTAAATAAATACTTCTCAAACAATCATTTAAAACAATTCACTATTCTTCTTTTTGAAAATCCATTTTGATTTCTTTATTTATCTATAAGTTCAATTTTGATAACACGTTTGCTTTTTGTTTGAAGCGAACCGACAATTTAGACTACAGTTTATTACAAATAACCGCGACTTGCCAATAAAAACAACTAACATACGGAAACGTGCAAATTTTAACGAGCTTTGTCACTTACCTCGATGCGCTATTGGATACGGTAAAGAGCGATGAAAAGCAACAACAGTTTAGAAAGAGACATAATAGTATGTATTATTTGTTAAGTATAATGATGATTATGAAAAGATTAAAGATTATAAAATAATTGTTCATATTTATTTTTCTTTAACAGTATTATTTGCAAAAAACTAATTCAATTTAACCAAACCTTCGAAGGAAAGACTATAACAATATATTCATTTTATACAAATTGTATTAATATAAGCCGAAATAGTTTATTAAAAAAGATTAAGTCACATGTATAAAGAGAGTTGATACATTCCTTCCCAATATCACATCAGAGTATTACTCTTATAAAGAGTTCTTAATTGTGTCTATAAAAACATTTGTTGATATTTGAATGATGAAATATTACAAATTGTAAAACTATTTCCATATATGTGTGATTAAAAAAATACTAACACTTTTGATAATTAAAAAAAAGAGTCCCATCTGAATGGTTCAGAGAAAAAATAATGCAGATATGGCTAATACCATTTGTATAAAAGAACATTTTTAATGTACAGTCTTTTATTATAAGATTTGGGTTAAATAAATTCACCTGTAAATGTGTTGTTAAAGAAAAATAAAATATAAATCATACAAGGCACTCAAAGAAAAATAATTCTTTAAATTTTATTGCATATATAGTTTTATATTTTTAAATATTTTTTTATATTATATTATTATTAATATAATTAATGAAAAATAAATGTTAAATAAATATGTATTTATACAAAAGAATTGCTATTTACCATTTCTTACTATATAAGATTAATCTTAATTAATATGTTGATACTTTTCATCACTAAAAATTTGATAATAGGATTGAAAATGATAAATGGTGTATTCAATGTATGATGTACTTCATATAAAGTTGATATACCATAATTATTGGAACATTTAGAAAATATGCACATGTGAATTATAACATAGTCCTGTAATGAAATTAAAAGATTATTCTTGTTAAAAGTATTTTATAGTATCTTCATAACAGTAGTTTTTACTGTAACTATAATTTATACAATATAACTTGTTTTTATAAAGATTTTAACAAATAATTTTAAATAGTTTCTTTATATTACAATAAAACTAATTACTCAATTTACATTTATAAAAATATATCTAATCAGTCACTTAGTATTTAATTGCTCACTTAATAGGTATAACATTAAAATTTATAATTTTTGATTGGGCGCGAGTGCATTGCAGCCACAAAGAGAAAGAAACTGATGTAAATTTAAATAAATATGATGGACGAGAGAGTAAAGAATAACGCATCTAACTTCATTAAGCGGCTTATTATCATTGATTCACATGATTACATGATTCAAATTTGTACTTTTATCACTCTATACTTAATTCTAATTTTAATAATAATATATAGTGCAATAATTTACTGAATAAATCGAATTTTTAAATTTTTATGAAAGTATTCTGACAAAAAGATACTTTACATTAAAAAGATATGAAATAAAACATGCGACAAATAATTTTACAAGAATGTGTAATATAAATAAATATAAATGTCAATTTCTTCATTCCAAAAACTGTGATATTATAAATATAATTGAAAAGAATATGTTTAAAAATGAATAATATTATATTAATGATATTTATTATTACTGCGTTTTAATAATAAGATATATTTTTATATAATTTGCATATTATGTCATTATACAGGGAACAAATAAATAATTTAATGAATGGTAATTATGAAATTGTATGAAGTTTGATAATGGATGATTTGTATGTCATTTTTTTTCTGTTGGATGAAAATGGGAGATTTGCAATCATTTCACTAATATGTGTTTAATGTAAAAATCTGATTTACTATCAACTCTTTAACTACAATTGAACTGTAATTGAACTGATTTATTTTTATTACTGTTTTATGTTTGAGATATCAGATTTGTTACATGAGATTTTTTAAAGCTATACAAGTGGAAAATGCTAAGTTTTCAATATATATATATATATATATATATATATATATTGTAGATAATGTATAATTTATACAAATATTTTGTTTAAATAAAGTTTAAATGGCATTTTCAACTGAATAAGTTTTGAATTTTATACAGAAAAATGTATCAACAAAGCTCCTCAAACTCAAAGATTGAAAAAAATAGCAAATTTATCTGTTCTTTTCAAAAATTAAAAATGTGTATACAAATTTAATTAGATCTGTTTTTATGTATGGTACCAGCATATGGTCTCCATTCATACATCAGCAAATTAAAAGATTGGAACAATGCAACATATATTCCTTAGAATAATTATTGTTGCATTTTTGGATCATTTTATAGATCAAATCTATTATCACACATCTTTAGTTTAGAATTTAACTCTTTTAAATCAATTAACATTTGAAATATATTTATAATTTATATAACAATAATACTGAATGCATCGAATTATTGAACCAATAGTAGTTTCGATTAGATTATTATTACAAATTTATACATTTAAATTAAAGAGGTATAAATCAAAATATACTGCAAAGAATTCTTACACAAAAGTGAAAAAATGAATTAATTTTTAGTAGTACATTTATCAATTCCAAGACACACTTGTCTTTCCCCATAGCACTTAGATATAATATTATTGGTTTATTTATTAAATAAAATATATTTAAAATTTTACATTTTATGAGTTAAAAAAATTCCTTTTATAATATATTTAATCTTTTTTTAAAAGACAATAAAATAAAACAAATATGGAATTAAACTCTTTATTACATCAAGTAATTAACTGACAAAAAAAATCATTTATATAGTTAATCTTTTGAAAAATATTCAATTGTCATATTTTAGTTGAAAATACAACGAACAACTTGACTATTAATTTTTTAGTTAGTATAATTAATATAAATAAAACTCTGTACAGGACATAACTTTTATAAAATTCATTTAAGGAACTTAATTCGATTTTTGCTTAATATTTCGTTTCTTCAATCAGTACATAATTGAGATTACATGAATTTTATTTTTAACACAAACAGTGTAGACTATAAAATTCATTTGAATCAATTCAATTTTAGAGTTCCTGTCGATTTCCAACAAAAAATGTGACATTTAATATTCATAATTATAGATGTAATTATATGTCCACTAACCCATTAATAAGAATGTATAAAATGTTAAATACTTGCAATTTAAATGTTTTAACACGAAGTTATGTATTTTAAAGTATTATATTGAAAATTGTATTTTTAAATATTCATAACATTTTGATTTGAGTATGCATATTTCTCACATTCAACACTTTTTTATGCATATTTTCTTTTTATAAACATTGGATAAGCTTCTGTTTAAAAATAAATTAATAAATTATTTATATTAAATTTTTTAAGGTTACGTAAATAATATAAATTGTATCATATTATTTACTCCAACTCTAATAAATATTATACTGAATTGCTTGATAAATTGATAAATTCATTCTAATTTTTTGTCATTAAATTATAAATAAAGGAGGAATATTTTTTTAAATACAATACCAATTAAGAATAGTTTTATATGGTAAACATTTTATTTAAAATAAGATTTGTGTAATTATTAATTAGCATCTATTTATTATTAATTTTTTATTGCTAATTAAAATATTTCATTGAGAAAGGTAAATTTCTTATTACAAAATATTTATGCTTTGATTTATTATTTCAATTTAATTAAAACTGACATTTCTTGTTTTAAATCAATACAAATAAATATTTGTTTCATATATTGCATTCTCTATTTTTAAATCTTGAAATATAAATCAATTAAGATACATAAATAACAACACTTTTACAAAATAATAAATACATTGTGCACGTAACTCAGTGTTTTAATAATTTGAATAATGATATAAACACAAATTTTAATTTTACTTAAACTTGAATATGCAAACAGTAAAAAATTTGAAATAGTTTTTAAATATGTTTTCTATTTAAAGTGTAATTAATTAAATTTAATTAACACTTTAGTTAAACCAACAAATTTGTTAATATAATTTTGTATTGCATTTAAAATGTTTAATTTATTATTAATCCAATTGTGATGTTTTATTATGCATAAAATATATTCGCCATTTTAACAAAAAAATAATGATATTGTACTGTATAACATCTATTTAGTAAAATTATAATAGAATAACAACAGAAAAAGTATAATAATAATAATTATTAAATGTGTTTTTAAACATTAATTTCATCCAGTCTTCTTTAATTTTATATTAAAATAATTTTAAACAATCCAGATACATTTTTTCAATGTGTGTGTAAAAAACAATTCATTGAATTCATATTTATGAATTCAAATTAATATACTATGTATTATCAGATTGTACATTTCATACATTGATAATAGCATGCATTAAGAGTATATATAAGAAATCTTCAATACTTTGTAAAAAATACATAAATTTATGTACAATGAAAAATATTACTTTTTAACCTATAATTTATACAGAAATAATTAGTATAAGTTTTATAAACTATATAAAAATAACAAAAAATGTTAATAATATATAAAATGCTTGAAACTGTATAACTGACAATTTTTAAAAATAATTTATGAAACATTTATATTAAAATTACTCAATGGAAGTATTTGTTCTGTTAATTTCTTTTTACTTTAATATGAATGAGTTAGTTATGTAAGTCCACTTTTTATAATTTATTATTTATAAAACTATTTTTGACTCATTAACTTGAAAAGTCTTTGCACAACCTTTGCAAGCACTACAATATATTTTGAATTTTATGAATAACTTTATAAAAACTTTTAAATACACCTATTGAAAAAAAAAAAATCTATTTCAACATTTGTTTAATACAAAATAACTGATAAGTTTATATTTGTCAAACATAATTATTCTGTTATAAAAATATATTATAGAATTTAATTGGAGAAAATTTCATTAATTTATGTAATATTTATAATGCATGTATCATAATAATAAAAGATATTTTTTAAAAGTGGACAAAAATCTTGAATAATACCACTGTTTTTTCCATGAGTATCATGTGGTACCGCATCCAATAACGCAAGGAGATAAGCGTTCACAGCGAGCAACGTTATTTCTCTGTGCAAGCAACGAACCAATTGCATCGTCAAAACTACCCATTAGTCGCGGTATTCAACAAACCTCTCCTGTCGGTATACGGACCAGGACGAGCGTCGCGCCCTCCATCTCGGATTCCTCTGCCTCCTCTCATTGGACCTCCCCTACGATCGTCTCGACGTCCAGGACCTCCACCTCTAGACTTGCCGGTCGACTGTTCCACATTTATGGTTGCACCTTTGAAGTTGGTATTATGCAAGGCCTTGATCGCTGCTGCTGCATCTTCCTCACGTGCCATGTGTACAAAACCATATCGGTGCATCACATCACATTCGGTTACCTCGCCAAACCGTGTGAATAGTTGTCTGAGTTCATCATTGCGGCAGTTTTCAGGTAGTCGTCCAACGAAAATCTTTGTTTTCCGCTATAATTTGATTGATCAATTATTTATTTATCTGATATGTAAAGAATATGTTCTTAATAAGATATCTTATAACGTAATGTTAACATTATTTAAAATATAGTAAGATATGTTTCATCCAGAGCTTATTTATAGTTTAAAAGAATTCAAGTACTCAAAACTGATATATTTAGTTGAATGCGTTGTTAAATCATTGAGAATAAATATATTTTTAATTACAATTTTTATTACTAAATTTTATTTTATTAAAATTCTAATGTATAACATTATAAAATACACGATACCATTATTTTAATAGTATGTAGGTATATATATGAGCATATAAACTATTAAAAATATTAATTTTTATCTACAAATATCAATGAAATCTATTATGATATTATTCCAAAGAAAAACATTTGTTCTTTAATTAAGAGTGATAAATGAATAATAAATAATCAATTTAATTTCTCTCAAAATATAAGTTTTTAGTTGTTAATGAACACAGAGTAATTTGTTTAATAAAACAGATATTTATTTATTATACATCTTGTATAAATAAATAAATATCAAAGAATAATTAAAACTTGATTTATTAAAATATTGACACTATACCATCCAATGACACCACACTGGCGTTGCTTGCAAATCTTACATTTGTTTATATATATCTTTGAAATTTCATGAAAACAGGAGAGAATTGAGAACTATAGAGATAAGCAAAAACATGACTCAAACTAAAAAATTTTGGTTACACGTGCAGATGGCATAGTGTATTAATTAATTTTAATATCAAACAAATAATTTAAATAATCTTTTGATTCAAGAAATAAAAAATATAATTTACAATAATACAATTTTAATGTTATATATTAAATATTTAATATTGAATTAAGAATAAAAAATAATATAAATAAATCATTCAATTTTGACCTCAAATAAGAATAAAATTTATTAGAAATATTTTAACACGTATTTTAAATTTATATATATTATATGCATATAATAATAATGATAATATATACATAATATAATATATATATATATAATATGCACAATGCAAAATAAAAATACAACATAATATTATACGATAAAAAATATAATGCAGAATATCAATAATAAAGTAATTTTTTCTTTAAATTTGTATTTTATCAAAAAATCAGAATATTAAATGTATCTTACCGGTGTGTTGGACGCCACCATTTTCTGTAAGATAAAAAAAAATAATTAAAGTCATTGGTAATTATATATCAGAAAATATTATTATATTTTGTTATATAAATTGTTTCTTTGAATTCGACCATATTTTATTGGAAATTTATAAAATATGGTGTCTGTTAAAGAATATTTCTCTTGCTCAATATGTTGTTTCAACACACACGCCACTGTTAAATCAATAAAGTGTCGTATTTGTAGAGCGAATAAAACCTAACGTGATAAACTTATACTAAGCTGGGCCATTTTCTTTTTATAAAAAAGTTACTTAAAATCTTTATAATTAATCAATATAAAAGACGCTTTACTTAATTATAATTTAATGTACAAATTGGTCAATTTTATCACAGGTATTAAAACAAAATTTTAAATTTCACATTTTTAATATGAAAAAATATAATTGAAATAATTATTTGATAAAATTTTATGCAGTAGTGTTATATGAATTTCTCTCAAACCGGTGCTTGGCGTTCCTAGTTTAATAACGATCACGCAGTTTTTTTCGAATAACAATCAGACCAGTTATATTAAGAAAACTTATTGGAAATGAAAACATGCAACAAAAATAGTAGAATTACTTACATATGTGTCCGTCGTCTTGGCGAAATTAAAGGAAAACTAAAAAGGGAAAAATCTCCACTCCACGCCAATCTTTTTGTGAATAAGTAGACACCCAAAGACAAAATGGCGTTGCCAGGGAAAACGAGGCGAAGAAGAAACGCTGATGAACCACAATGAACAGAATCGCTGACTTTCGGAACGCACGTGACACGTGACATCTTGGGTGCGCATTCATGGTACTTTCGAAAATCGTTAACTCG
>JABFOX010001984.1:0-12045 GCA_022817665.1 Axea sp. ZL-2020 | reverse complement strand
TGCAATTTTCAAATTCTTAATTCTAATTCATAAAATTGCATTTTAAATTTATAAATTACAACCATCAGATCAATCGTGGTTAAGTATGAATGACATAGATTTTTAATCTTAATACTTAGAACATTTTATGGAGCACATTCGAATATGGAGCACTTATACCAAAGTTTCTGAGTTCAGACTTTTAAGATTTTTTATAATAAATACATTGACAGATGTATCGAAATAGTGTACCATAGATAACTTTTCCAGCATTAAAATATGCTTATTTTACTAGGAGTATGACAACATTTTAACAGATGTTCGTTCAATTCGAAAATTTTTCCGTGTGTACATTACATCGATACGTGAAATTCATGAATTTCATATTAAAGTAATCCTTGTTGAAAGCAACCGATAAAACATCAAAGTTGTATAATGTAGATATAAGTAATTGTAAAATAGTTTGTCGAACTAATTTTTCACAATAAATAAAGCGAAAGACTCATACATCTCCGGCATCACGGTAGAAATAACATGTAATTTAATTGTCGATAAAAAATTAACTGCTGCAAGGCAAACGTTGAAGTGTGACTAAATAATAGTAAAACGTACGAAATGTCTAATAAAATTCCTAATATTTTTTCTTGTTAAAGATTAATTTTGATAAAAGTAAGAAAGTATTAGTCGTGTTTATAATGATGAAAACAATATTTATAAATCATTCTTTATTTAACATTAAATTTTAAATAAATTATTTCTTACTATTTACATTTTGTTTCCAGAATTTTTTTGTACTTGTGCATAATTTTTATTTTCGTTATTTGAACTACGTGATTTCAGTATTTTCTTTCTTGAGATTTAGTAAATATAATTGGACGACGTACGATTATTTTTATACAGTCGCAATTGATATTTTGAATGAAATGTACACAGCGATTTTATACATGAATTATAGGTTTGTTTTTATTGTATGTTTGCATTGATCTGAAACATTAAGTGCGTTATTAAAATGATTAATAGATACTATGAGACTTTTTTCCAGTTGGATTTATACGTTTGTATGCTGTTACTGTTCAGTAATTGACAGTGTATTATATGAAAATAATTTTATTATTATAGCCTCAATATAAATCGAATAGTATTACTGTACAAACAGGTGTTCCATAAGAATCTCACTGAAACTTTTGTGGATCACTATACAGATTACAGAGATAGTTGGTTAAATAAAATTTAAAAATTAAGTTTAAAAAATTTGATAAAGATTAATTTATATTTCATATTCAAAACACAACTACGATAAAAAAGATATTACAAGAAAAAAATTGTTGTAATATAATTTATTAAAGAAATACCTTAACTAGGTTTAAAATCAAATTAAATTTGAAACATAACAACTGACTAGCAAAAGAAACATTTAATGAAATCAAACTGAATGTAATTAAAAATAATTTAATTTTAATTTTATAATAATTTCATAATATATTTATTTTTGTATAATTTAACATTTATGATATAAAATAAGGAACACAAAACGTATGTTTTTGGTAAGCAAGTTTAAATTAAGGTAATTCCTAATTACTAATGTTTTAAAACCAAAACTCTTTTATTCGTTTCAAATGTTCTTTTTGAAACACATTAAATGTTATGTTTTATACATTCAAACTAGCAGAAAAAAACACATTATATTCTAATGAAGACATTTATGAAAATAACGAAATTTCAAGAACAATGAAACATTCGCAAACGTCTTATCATGCTCTCATATACCAAGAGCTGTACTTCAAAAATATCTCTTTTTGCAGCGCTTTGATACAGATTAAAAATTTCGTTAATGAAGTGTATTATTTCCACAATTATTACGACTTATCGATAATCGATGAATTCGATGTATAAAATGATCTAATACCATCTTTGAAAAATGTGTAAATTTTGAACCGAATAAGATATTTTTGAGCTTTTTGAAAAAGCGGAAATAAAGTACTACGATGATGGATATTGCGAGTGAAGTCTACGCATTAATTGCAGTTATTACAACCGTAAAGGCAATTTGAAAGGTTAATATTTACTTTTATTCTGGACTATCTTTGTGTTGGAGAAATTTCAATTTATAAACATAGATTTATATTGCATACATATATTTATACCCGCACTTGCATATATGAACGCGTATAAAGTAAAGTCATTTTCTTTCAATTATTTAATATCCTGTTAATATACTTCATTTTCTTACTTTAGTTATTTAACCTGTAACAAGAAGTTAACATTCGTATTTTTCTCATCATAATATATTTTGTATGGATTGATGTATCAAAAGTTTGGAAAATGTGATGAAAACATTCTGTAAAAAATGTAAAAGATTCTTTGTGAAAAAATAGATCTAATAAAAAGATCAGAATTAACGTCACTTTATATTGTTTGGGTCTTATACATCATATAAATTGACATGTATTATATGTTAACTATGTATCCTATATCAACAGTTTGTGTAGTTGACTATCGATAAACTTTTAAATGTGAAACACCGATAAAGTTTGGCCATAATCATAAAAAACTTTCTTTCCCACCAGAGAAAAAGTTTTATCAATTTTATTGATGTTTCTCCCAAAATTACTGGACTTTCAGTAATATAAAGACAGAGTCAAAATGTAAAAATGATTTACCGAACTTTTCCTTCAAATTCACGGAAAATATTTTAATATTACGACAAATGTAGAACCCACATTAATAGTTTGGTTGCAGTTTTTGCACTCTAAATTACGTATTCTACAACTCACTAGTTTATCACTGCTTCTTAAAAATCAATATTTATTTTTAATAAATAATCCTTTATCAATATTGGCATACAAATCAAAAATTTATAATTAAAGCAATCATACATTTCGTGAAAAATGTAATGATGATGTGAATTGTAAGTATTTATTAAAAAATGTATAATATTTAAAATTCAAGTAATAATTTTTCATTGGGTTACATTTGAAACCATTTATCATACGTTGAAAATATCAGTTTTATTAATAAAAATCATGTTCAAAAAATGAATATATCACAATATTTCATAATTTTTAGATTAATAAAATATGTAAAATATCAATAATTTTAAAAATATTATTTTTGTATTAATAATTAAATTCTTTTGAAATTAACATCAATAAAATGCCAACAGTCGTTTTATTAACTTTTTTTTTCAGTATATAAACTAATGAAAACTTAAATATAAACATTCACTTTTATTATAAAAGTAAACGCAACGAGAATGTTTCGTCAATTTTCGAAACTTAAATATCATTCAGCTGTATAAAATTGATAATATCTAGGCCAGCACAAAGTTAATATTATGTCAAAGGATGTTTGTTCATTGCCAGACCTGCTATCGTCTCTCAACAGATATTAATGTAAATAAGTATCAAGACAGTATTGATTATCAACAATTGTTCGTCAATACTGCGTCAGACCTTTACTATTGACCATCATTAATAAATTATTAATTATTTTACATGAGTTAATTTTCTATAAAAACACAAGGAAAATATTTTTAAACATGTATAGTTTTTTCAAATGATACAAATGACACTTTTTCAAATGATAGTTCTAAATATTTTATCTCTTAATTAAATAATCTATATACTCAATGATAATAAATTACTATTGAATTAATACATGTTTATACCGAAATTTCTTTTACGATTTATTTCTTTATTTCTTTATCTCTGCTTTGAAAATTACCTAAATTCTGAGTTCATTATAAAACTTGTACTGAGTTACATGTTTTTTTCATGTAAATACGTACAGAACACTTTTTTTACCAGTAAATAAACTCTTATGCATTTTTTAATCTTATCTACGAATAATCCATTATATAAACTGGAATTATTCTAAATTATGAACGACTATTGTTTTGGTGACAAAAAATGACTACGCCATCCTTCGAGAATCGCAGACAAACATTACTGTTTCGAAATACATATCAATTGCCAACACTTGCAAGCTAGATTTTTCTATAAAACACATCAAATGCAGACAGTTTCACATGCACAAGAAAGATACACTTAAAGAAATTTTCATTCAAATTAAAATCGAATGCCTTAGATGTTCAGCTACAAAAATAAGGTTTAACTCAAAAAGGTTGTGCTTTCAGTAAAACAAAAAAACTGAAAAATATTTACGTACTTGGTTTAAACAAATGTTATTTATTAATTTTTGCATATTTCTTTAATTTACGCGAGATGAACAGAAACGATTAAATTAATCTATACGTTTTGATACTGATTAAATTTAAAACTTTAAAAATTAACAGCGTGCTCTTAAATGAACGAAATAATTTGTTGGTATGTGTTTTATTTTTTTACGAAGATATCTTTTCTTATTTCAGCTTTCATTCGTAGTAAAAATATGCACAGATCTATAACATTCAAAATATCACATCGAGTTGCATGTATTCTATTACATCATAAATCGTATTTTATTGCAGCACACATTTTATATATTTGAAGAATATTTTTGACTGTGTACACTTTGCATTTGACACGTTTATGGTAAACGTGTATTTTTGACATAAATGTTTCTAACACAAAAACATTCACCAACACACAATTTTACGTTACACTATTTGTTTAGCACATTTTCAGATAAAGTAAGTGACTTAAAACTTTATCAAAATACAATGTGTATAATTATGGTACTATTTTAATAATATTAAATATATACATATATTTAAATATATTAATTGATAATTATCCTTATAACAAAATAAAAGATAATTTATACATAGAAATGTGTGGACATAAATTGCAACATTATCCATTAATTTTATAAATTTCCTCGATGTCAAGTTATTTTCAAGAAGTTATTTACTCGTGTTAAAATTAGACAATACTCGTTCCAAAATTTTGAGTGATTGATGAACCCTTGAGATCTAACATAAAAACCCTAATTCATTCCAGATTCAATTTCTTCGACAAAAACTAATGGTTTTAATGACAAATCATCAAAGAGAATCATAACAGCAAAAAATAATTCAGGATACTACAAGAAATATATTTACAATGATGAAATAAAATCAAACTATTGAACACTTAACGTGACTCAGGAGCAATGACAAGAACGCAATATTATTTTTCACTCTCTGAGGTGCTTATTTTATGTGTATACCCTCAGCTCTCACCATCAGAGTGCTTGTTCTTAGTGAGCACCCTTGTCTTTCACCATTCGATTAAAGTAAACGTTAGAAATTTCGACCTTTAACTTAATGGTTCATTCCTCGAATACTTGTACAAAGCTTAAAAGTGTATCTTATAGAATTTAAGAGCCGGTATTCTAGTTTCCTTCACGTCTTCATGAGATGTTGGCACTCGCTGGTAAAACTTATCTATTAGGAAACCTCACAAAAAGAAATCTGGCAGTCCAGCTAACCGAACCATTTCTCTCAATTCATCGACCATTGAAATCAAAATTTCATAAGTCCCAGTATTGAATAATGCCCTGAACAACCATCATGCTAAAACCATATATTTGGTCGAATGTCTAAACTTGCGTCCTCGAGTATTGTTAGTAGTTCGCGTTGTAGAAGTATCTTCAATAAAATAGCCACCAATGATCTTGTCTTCTATGATTTAACTCCAAACTTTAACCGGCCGGGTGACATTAATATTTAACTTTCCGCAACCAATGCAAATTTTCTTCACTTCAGTAATCCATGAGGTCTTGATTAATGAGATTTATTTATAAATAGTACCTTAAGAGAAAACTTCAGATTCCTTTGCGTTTCAACTCAGTAAAAATTCGCATCTACCAAGATCGCAGATTTTCTTAACGATCAAAATGCAGATTTTCTTAACGATCAAAATGCAGATCTCGAATCTAAACAATATTCACTCACATGCTTATAAAAGAAATACCAATCTTCAAGCTACGGTGACACACAGCCCTGTTTTTTCTCTCTGACTTACCTAAATCTCCAACCCGCAAAACCAACTTGAACTATTTCTTGAATACTTACATAAGGGGTTTTGGGCAAGAGAAGCTTACACAGCTATTTCGTTCACTTCTCCAGTGACAGTTGTTCTGTTTCCTTTTTCCGGTTTTGCATTTTCACAGTTAGTGAAAACTGTGAAACAACGCAGTGAGAAAGAACACGATCGAACATAATTTGAAAAACGTTCAACGTACAGGGCAACAGAAACGTCAATGCTTCTTTTATATATACTGCAAATCAAAATTAATTCGAGTTTTTCGTCTAAAAATGCAAGAAACACTTTTCTACTCAAAAATCAAAATTAAAAAATTTCCTGGTAAAAGATAGTAAAAATAATTAAAAGATACTGTTTCTGTTCCTGAAGATCAGTAAAGAGAAAATAATGTTGAAAAATGTATACTTTCTGCGATGAACATTTTTTAATACTTGAATAAAAATATGAAATGTCGTTTAACTACGTATAGATGATTTTCTTTAATTTAATAATTTATCAATTTATTTTTCTTCATGACACAAGAATGATTATGTGGAACGAATTATAATTACTTGTATAACAGTACAAGCTAACTTTTATTATCAACACTTAAATCATTTTTTCTCTATCATTATTTTTACAATTACGTCAGGGTTCAGTTGTCCAATTATTTTCATTTTTTTACTTTTCCCTTTTTATCATTGTTACGTTGTATCGTAATAAAATTAATATTTCTTTGAATAACTTAAATCAAGAAACGTAATTAAACATCATTTATTACAGCATCATCTGCAATGATTATAAAAAATGAGTCGGTTAAAACCTTCGTAATTTTTATCACGGAATTTGAATCTGCAATAAAAAATCAGAATTCTCTTTTAAGATTTCGAAGTTACTTCAGGTCTCATAAAGGGGAGGAATCTGATTTTGGCACGAATGAATAATCTTTTTAAAAATATGAACATTTTCTCTGGGATATATTTTCGAACGATGTTTCTTTTCCTGCATACTTTAATATCTTTACTTAAATCAATCGTCTCATCTAAACAAAATTTCATACACTTACATGTGATCTTGTTTTTATCTTGTTTTGCCACTTAATTGTGTTTTTATCATACTCTGGTTACTTTATTATTAATTACATTACCACTAAGCAAATTATTACGATAAATATACTTCATTTTTTATTTTATATATTAAGTTTCATTTCTTTCAATCAATTGCATATGTATTTAAAAAATTATTTCAATTCACTGACGAGCATTCTTAAATCATTAAAATGTTATATTTTAATAATTTCGTTTACAAATTCGTCGCTTCATCACGGCAGCTGATAAAACTAACAAACGCTGCAAATTTATTAAAAAAAATGAAGAAAAAACCAGACATTTATTTGATAAAAACTCGACAGATGTTTACCAAACACCTGCCAAACGTTTTTTCCGCGCAAAGTGCTATCAGCACACTGCTATTATACTATAATAACACTTGATGTGAACAATAGAAAATGCTAAGCTACTGCAAAATCACAATTGCAAAATCAATGAAACACATTTGAGTGTTTTCCATTGTTCATATTAAGTATTATTACAACATGACACCGAGTGTGTTAAATTAGCAATGCATATTTTTATCGATTAAAATTTCATTTATCAATTTTTTCATTGATAAATGTAAAGAAATTATACTTCAATACGCATTTATTATCCTTTCTTAGACAATAAACAAATGCAATTCATATGTACCTTGAAACAAATATTTACTTTCTGCATAATAAATAAACAAATTTGTAAGATATTTGTCTTATCCTTGAAATATTTAGCGCGGTGTTCATAAAAGATGAGTGTTCAAAAGAAACCTCGCTATTACGTGCAATGTTTTGAATTATTTATGGTTATTACTACACAAATCAAAATTTAATATATCTTACTCTTTTTATAACTGTACAACTATGCGATCATCAAAAATATCGGGTATTTATATTTTTAATTTAGAAAAAAGAGACCATTTTCTGTTCGTGAATAACATTTGCAAATGAACTATTTATATCAAAAACACGGAAGCGCAACTTTCGTCACATACTTTATGTCAAAAATTAAACAAAAAATGTTTGTAACAAACTTTAGCAGGATAAATATTTTTCGATAGAGATTTATTGTAGGGTCTTAGTAATAAACGTAAATAGAAAGAAATTTAAAGTTCGAAGTTTGTTAGTTTTAATTTATACTGCTGCAGGCGGTAAATAAAAATAAGTTGAAGAAATTCTTTTACACTTTTCATAAAATAGTGTATTATTCTGTCGAATTAGAAACATGCATAAAAGAAATGTTTTAATACGAGAAATTGTAACAGAAGTATGATTTCATAACGACTAAAAATTTCAATTCATTCAACAAACATTTGTATTAGTTATACATATTTAAATATTGCGTATATTTTAAAAATGTTTAATTAATTTGAAATGATTATATTTAAAATAAGCATAAATTTAACAAAGCAAAAATTTACAAATTTAACATTTTTTCTTAATAATTAATCATACATTTGGACGAATTAACATTATTGTATTTTGAATAACTTTTTCTTTAAAGCAAATAATTAATTAATTTGTTTGCCAAAATAAAATTTCAAATGTACAAGAGATAACAGCTCACAGATATCTTCGAGAAAAAGTTTAACTTTTGGTTGTTAAAGGTATTTACTATCCACAAAAATCGATTTGCGTTAAAAAACTTTTCTACTTTAGATTTTAATTTGAAAAGATTCTTTCATAACCGTTTCAGACGACGGACTTTATTTTAAATTATGCGAAATTCAGTTTGTCATATTTCAGGCCATTCTTAGAATACTCTGAATTATTAATTCAATTAAAGGAATGTAAACTATGCAAAATTATTAGATTACCAATTTCCCTTATATACGTCAACGTAAGAATATTCTAATTGAACAGTTATTTCTAATTACTTTTTAATACAAAATACGTGAACATTTTGCAACACCTTGTACATTCATGCTCACATTCCGCATGCATATATGTAACATTTCCAGAACTATAAATGAAGAAGAATTGAAGTTTTTATCTCGTCGAAAAATCTAATGGAAACGAATGGTCCACACATCGTTCAAATAATTCAAATGGTTAAAATATTGACGAAACAAAGCATACATCTTCATGTTTTGTCATTTTGAAGCGACTGATCAAAGTTTCCAAGACCCTCATACAACTGCATATACTGTGTCTATACGTTTTGGGTCACGCTTTCGGTTCGCTACTTGAGCTTTTTGTCCCTTTATCATTCGTCGTCATGCTCCACTTTGCGTTGCCAGACATTTGTATATATATGCATACGTGAATCTACGTGCGAATCATAAGTACCGTCGTATCTTAGCATCAGGTTCTTCACCACTGAACTACGGTTTTTCAAGGTTTACTTTGCTGCATTGTACTGCGCGCGACGAGTTCTCGTGAATGCGTTTTGTTATCAAATCATTTAGGAGCTAAGTGTAAAGATACTTATCAACCACATGCAGGATAATAAACACAACGCGTGTTCCCTATTAAATCTCAAACCACGAAACTATTTAGAAATAACAACCAGTTCTAATTACCAACTATTCAAAATTGAAAAACAAAAACAAAAGCTTTTGCTTGATATTAACGGTTTTAAGAATATTGCTCTTGTATATTAAGTTTTCCAAAAGACTTTGCTCATCATAAAAACGCGTGTAATTAAAAAAAAAATAAAAATAAAAACTAGGTACGAAACAAAGAAAAGTCTTACTGTTGCAATATCTGTCAAGTAATATTTACAAAACAATTTACCTTTTATCTTTTAGAACACGTCAATTTTACAAACAGATTTGCTCCAGAGAGAAAATGAATTGCGCCGGAGGCATTTGTGTTATTGTGAACAAAAAGATATTTATCAGTTTTTAGTATAAGTTGTTTTACTATACAATAAGCGCACGCGAAATTTATGTACAGAGAAAACAAAAGTTCACAAAAAAAGTGTAATTTTTAGTATTTTTTAGTCAATTAGTCTCTGCATAAACGTCTGTTACATAATTGACCCTCTCCTATTTTTTAACGTCGTAAAACCATTTTCAAGTTACTTTGACAGCTTTCTAACGTCGCACTCAAAGAGAAAACGAGGAAAACTAATTGCAAATTTACGACATATTTCACGATATGAGTTATGCTTTATCATCGTGAATTTTATTACAACATTTTGTAATTCGAGTACCATTGCAACATATTGTAAATATAATTCATTTTAACAAAAGTAAGATAAAGTACAAAGTTTGAATAAGCGTAATCAAAAGAAATTTACCATTCGAGCTTTTTGTTCCATTCACCATCCCGCTGAATTTTACGTTCTCGTACATCCGTACTTGTACGCATATATGAATTGACGAGTAAATCGTAAGCGTCTTCGTATCTTAACTTCGCGTTCTTCATCGCTGAACTGTAGTTCTTCAAGTTGTACATTGTCACATTGTACCGCACGCGATGAGTTTTGCTGAATACGTTTCGTTGTCGAATAATTCAAGTACTAGGCGAGCAGATGCTAATCTGACACATACAGGACAATAAGCGTGAAGCACGTAACGCCCTTTCAGAATTTACGCTTTAATCCTTCGCTGCATTTCCCTCTTTTTAATTCATAATTTATTTTACTGGACAGATTTTTATTATAATTTTAACAGCGAATAACCAAAATACAAAGCAACATTAATACTTCAGTTCATGCTTTTTATTTTTACGTAATCGTGTTGTACGAAAGACGGATAGGCGAATTTCGTTTTTTCGAAATAGCGCCCGAAATATTTATCGTCGAACAGAATTTACGAAATGTTAAAATTGTTTAATAAAAATCAATACGTCACATTTTTGCGCTAAAAAGAAAAATCCGCGGCAAAGTTTTGTGTTTGTTTTAACGAGTGCATTATAAAACCACCCCTCAAACAAAAATCCTGACCGTTTAACAGCCGTAGGCAATCGAGCCAATATTAAATTCATGTCAAAACTGGTCGTTGTCTAAACATCAAAATATAACAATATTTTACATTGGTTTAATGTCCCCTGCTTAGAATAATCTCATATCAATAAAAGACGCTTGGCGAATAATTATAAGTCAATATATGTCCGATATATATTTTCAAGTTTCTCATAATGAATATTCGGAGCCAACTTCAGTTGTCAAGATTTACTTAATATTCGTACGAAAGCTGATGTAACACTGATATTTACTTTTGACATGTATCCAATATCTGCAACTCACGCTAAAAACTGATGTTAGACTAGGTCCCAAATACAGGCTAATAATGCTAACAATGGACAAATATTTGCTAATGAGATTGGCTCATTATCTGTCACGAACGATTCATAAAATGACTATACAAATTTATATAATTTCCGTGCAATGTATGCGTGTGCATTGAATAACTTCTTTTTGTGAAAATTCTAAAAAATGCACTGCTTACTGATATCGGATCAACATAACTGGCCAATATTGAGCCAGTATTTGTCGCTGTTATCGCTAAATGGCCAGATAAATTTGATAACAGTAACATAGTAAATTGATATGTGGCCGATGTTCACTATTGATATCGAAAAAATGTTTGAAACTGATGTTCAGCCAATGCTTGCTACAGATATTTGCATCAATTTTGCATCTGTAGCGCACGTTGGCCTAATGTGAAAGATGGATGTTGAGCCAACTTAAAATATTGTTTCATTTTGAAATTGGGTCAAGATTTGATGATATCGGTCTTTGATACGAGTCCAGTATTGGGCCGATTGTTGCTTTCTGCGTGGATTGGTGCAATATTTTTGCAGTGTGCTGCCTGACGTAAAAGCATCGTAACACAGCCACCTCGACGTCGTTCACGCACACACGCGGTTTGTGGACAATGGTCAAAACCAAAACGAAAGGTTGAACCAGTGCCAAGTGTTTCAAATAATTTGTTCGACGAAAAAGTGACGAGCGAAAAAGATGCGCAAGAAAGGAAGATCTAAATAAAATCACTCGAAACGGAGAAATCATTCCACAAATCCAATCATAAATCAAATCGATCCGCGGTATTCCACGCACCCCGCCTCTGATCGTTTTGCCACGAT